>MU893470.1:0-12087 GCA_036418205.1 Ostertagia ostertagi
CGTCAAATTCAATGCCACTACTTGATATGCGTTTTGTTCCGGCAAGCATCCGTTTCAACTAATCTGATGCTTGCGTACTTCTGATCAATACCTTCCCACGTAATTGTAGGAAAAGTTCTTTGTTTGGTAAGCCACTTAAGGGAAATACGAGTACATACTCGTTTCCTTTGGAACCTCAAACAGTTCACTTACGGTAGGTGAGTAATAGAGGCCAGAAGTTTGAAAGGTCCATAAAAGCAGTTTTACGTCTTCTTATCTGCACGCAAGTACATTTCTATTACCTGTGTATGTCTACTTTTTATGATGTTCATGACTTCTTAGGATTTTTTCTTCTACCCATGAATCAAAGATCGATTGGCAATAAACAGCTATCAGACTTCTTCAAAAACAGTAGTATTCCTTATCTAGCATTTTTACGAAGTGTATTCTTGAATTGGGTTTCATATTTCGAACGATCCTATAGAAAATGGGGTAATGGTGAGAGTCATGTAAAGCCTGCTTTTTTTCCAAGGTACAAACGTTGACAGTGTTCATAGCTCACAACCTGCGACTTTGCGATCCAGCGATTCGTTTATGTTAACACGAATCCCGTAGTATTGCACTTTACAACCCAGACGCTCGTAACAGTAAAACTCCAGAAAGAGTCAGAAAACTTGTCTCTGCAACTTCACATACATGTAGGGGTTATGCAATGCCTTGATCTCCAGCATGACATTCGTTTTCGACGCCGTTTTGACGCCGGCGTTGAATTAAGAAAGTAGAAAACCATTACAAACGAAATAACTAAAACGGTTCGTTTCGTCTCGCTCTGAAGCCAGTTTGGGGTCAAGTTGGCTCGATTGCGTCAAGTTTGCCTCAGAGTTAGAAACGAATATCACAGCCGTGATCAGGGCGCTGAATACTCTCCCTCTTGGCAGTTCTATAGTGCAATGGGGCGCTCATCCGGTAAGGGGGGGGGGCATTGTGATGCAACGTCTAATAGCTGCCCTCACCCCCACCCCCTGAACTGGCTTCACTCCCCCTGGCTCACGGGGTCCCGTACTTCGAGAAACCTGTGCGCCAGGGGGAGTGTAGGCAGTCTAGGGGGTGGGGGTGAGGGCAGCCACTTGATGCCCCCCTTACTGGATGAGCGCCGTGCAATGGTTCCAGATTACTCCTGACGGATTCTTCTCACGCAAACGTGAGCAATGAATGCTGCCGGGAGGTGATTTGATATGTGAAAATGCAATCAGTTGCTTACCTCTGTCGTTCTTTTTGCGCCTGTGGACAAATTACGAATCGAAGTGGATGAGCAAGATTATTTCTTTCAGGTTTCCCTCACCAATTGTTCGCCATGGGGCTGAAGCACAAGAGGAAAAGGACAAAGAAGGAAAATGTGCGTTGAACAAAGATCTTCGGCGTTTCCTTCCATTCCAATGATCATTATTCGCACTTTAGCACTTTTGAGTTTGGAGCAAAAATTGTCCCGGGTGATCATCCTGACTTGGATCTGTATCTAAGTCTAAATATTGCGCATATGCAAGGCGATGGTGCACGAAATCCATGCAGAGACAGGAACAATTTTGATTTTGAGCCTGAAGATTCCTTTTCAAATTCCCAGACCTTCTGTGTGGTGATCTATAGCAACTGAATCTAGTTAATTCTAGGTCTCCGTGGCTATGTCGCCAGCCTGTTCGACAATTGTAGAGGAGTGTAGCGTGGCCAGCAGGAAAAATCAAAGCCAATCGATCTTCCATTTGAGCGGAAACCACGGTAATGGCTGGTTTCGATTCCCGTTTTTACACTCCGCGTTCGATTTTTATGTCTTCAATGTTAGAACGTTTATCGCCAGAGTAGTTACCCAGTCAGCTTTATTTCGGCTGCCATCTGACTCTATGACTCGCAACGCTTTGATGAAAAGTGACAGCTGTCCTGTTTTTTGATACTCCTAGTGCAAAACTGTTCCGAATTAGACTTGCTTGCTCTGCTGCACCTGCATCACAGCAGATTTTTATAGTGCTTCGTCATTAAGAAGTGGGCTGATAACTTCTCACTATGAATTGCTTTTCGTCGCATAACGCTTCAGTATTCTCCTTCCCTTTGTTTCGAAAACGGGAAATCGGGCTTGTCCGTCATTCTCATGTCATACAAAAATTTGAGGATTTTGTAGGCCTATAGTAGGACCATATATTTCGCGTTGACCAAGACTGTCCAAAATCGACGAAATTTACGATATAATAGAAATCATATTCGTCTTCCACTGAATCTCGTCATCGTAGATTCCAGGCATGCCTTCTGTAGGCACTACTCTACCCTCTAAAAATCACGTGTACATTCACTGAACCAGCGAACACTTCTATGTACAATCTGCAACCTTTGCCCCATTTCATAGAATTTAATTCATTGAAGATTAGGTCCCACATACAATATCCACTGGAAGGGGTGTTTTTTCTAAATAGCATTAGAAATCTTGGCTGAAACACTGAAAGAACGGAACTAGGTTTAAATTGTGCGGCTGGACATTTTCACCTTCACATTTATTTCTTGAGTTCTTCGTTTTGTTTGTGTAACTGTAACTAACCTTCATAATGAGTTTCATTTATCAGCGCCCGTCAACTTTACAGTTTGTTTCTTGCAATTATGTGTGCACAGTCGTTTCCAAACGAAATGTGCATACCTTTGCCCAGTTTTACAGTAACAAAATGTGCTCCTATTCTAACAAACAATCCTCGACTTCTGTGTCCGTTTTCACTCCTCGCTGCAGATCGGAAAACTAGAACTGTTTCGAGCCTATTTGGCTTTTGTGTGCATTACATTTACCGGTTTATGTATTTTTATGTATTTGCGTACATTTGGTATAGATGAGCCATGCTCGTTCTCAAAAAGGAGTAGGTTCGATGCCAAGACGCTGGCTCTTTGGCATCTGAAGACAGGTGACTGGAAATTAGTATGCACGAAGCGCTCTACACGGGGCTAAACCGGGCTGTAACAGGTTGGCAATACAGAAGATGTAGAGTTGTGAAAGGTCTGCCTGATGAGACTGCATGCATTTAGTTCGCAAGTTGTTTTCTATTCAGCACTGAAGCACCGCCATTCGAACAATTCCATCTTCAACCGGAGGGATCTTCAGTTTTTGCCGCTATCTCCTATCTTATTGTTTGTTAACACTTGCCGTCTAGGGGTTCTAACTCGAGAATTTCAAGCCGTTGGCACAGAATAGGGAGAACTCGCAGACGCTTCGAAGGTTTCGGGACATCTAACAAATAAATTTTTACAGGTTTCGCAGGATGGGCAGGAGTAGCAGATGGCGCTGCAGCCCGGCACAGTCTCGTTATTAAATAGAACCGGGGGATTTCACGCTCGTCAGACTTCTAACCTAACCTCTCCATCCCGCCAGGGTCGGTATAAATGGGATATCATAATTGTTTTAGAGTCAGAAAACGCGTGCTTTTCCCTTCTCGGCTTCGGCTCTGATAAGGTTTAGTGGATGGTGGGCGTGGCGCATGCCAGAGAGGCTGTCTACGCTGAATGCTTTACCCTTCATTTGTTGATCTGCTTCACAACAGTCTGTGATCTAGAATACCCGAGGAAATACTGCACATAGCCAACAATTACGTAGATCTTCATGAAAAAAGTGATAGGAACGCTTCAGTGGGCATAGATTCGTTGGCGACCACGATTGGGACAGAATATTACATACAAACAACAAGGCGGAATAAAAAGTCGGACGACTCCAGGAACTTACACTGGAATAGTCGCATGTAAGATAGCATAGTGTCAAGTCACGAATGACTGGGTACGGTAGTCGCACGTGAAGACGTCTGTTGCCTTTTGCGGAAAGCTGCGAACGGCCAACATCGTCTGCGTCTCGCCGCTCTCGCTATCATCGCGCGGTCAGCCCGTCCCGCCTCATTGTTCATTTAAATTCTCCCTACGACGGATCATCTGTAAGATGACTGTTCACTGTCATTTACTGTTTAGTTTTACTTGTTCTTGGAAATGGTGTGTTCTATTGTGCTGCAACCTCGGCAGTAAGGTTATTTTCAAGGCTTGTAAGCAGTTTGGTTGCTCGTTAACACTTTTTTCTAGCGATTTGTCTTTAATCGTTCAGGGCCATCGCCTAGGCGTTTTTTCTCAACAATCCCTTTTTCTATTCAACTCTGTTAATCGCATGTCATCCCGGCCGTTTCTTCATTTTTCGATTTTTTTAGTGATTGACCGGTTAAATAGAACCTTTTTCTTTTATTCTTCTGTTCTATCTATGCTTCCTGAACTCAATTTTTTGTTGCCTTCCTTGGTTTGGGCTAGTACAAAAATAGCAATCGTGGGATTTTCTTCAAACATTGTGTGGTGAACTTCGTCTTTTCTCGTTAAACTTTTATTTCGATGCCTCCGAAATCGATCTGGAAACAGTACTATTTTAGGGAAAGAGAATGTCGTAATTAATATGCATGGCAAACAGAAATGCTCGGTCCTGGAATCCATAGCCTTGGTTTTTGAGCTGCATGGAATAGCACATCTGAGTAGTAGAGAATGTTGACCATGGTTGGGTTAGGTTATTAGTTTCGGGGTTAATTTCTGTAGAATTTAGTAGATGTCGAACCTTTTTGGAACAAAATAACCGGACATTTTGTATTGTTGTTTCAAATACCAGTCATTTCGCGAAAGGTTCCGTTTGCTTGATTGAAGCGCTTCCGACGCTACTGGTGCCTGATATGCGTTCGGTGAAGCGATAGTGGAGGCGAAAGTGACATCACAGTGAAAAAAATGGCGACAAAAAAGCTAGAGGAAATAATTTTTAAATGTCTTCTCTTTGTCAAATTAAATTCTTAGCTGTCTTACGCTGGTTGACGTTGGTCGTCAACCTTTTTTGTTAGAAAGTTAACAGTGGCCATGAGTGTGTTTATGATGGGAGTTTTTATTAGTTTAAAGATCTTTTGGACGGTTTCTTCTCGTTTTCATCCACTCGTCGACATAGGTTGAGTTTTTCGTTCAATTAATAGAGTAGTCTCCATATTGCCTTTCTATGTTGCACTTTGAAAGAAACAGCACTGTATTGACATTCTGTCCTCGGTTTTCCTGGTAAACATCGGAACTGCCATCCGTAGAACCTGAAACAGTCTGTGCAGAATGTTACTAACCGTGAGTAAACAGCTTTTGTTCAGACCGCCCATTCAAAACAATCCATCCACGTCGCATCCCGTTTGGATGAAACCACTTTGTTTTTCTTTGAATCGAATTATATCGCGTAATCGGATATCGAACGTATACGATTGGTCGTTGCATTAATATGCTGTTGTCTTTTTGGATTTCGCATGATCTGGCAGCCGTGGATTGCTTGAAGCGGAAAAGCTGTGATCGATACTGTGATGTTTGCAACTTCACTTAAATATGTATTTGATATACTAACAGGTGAAGCACCTTTTCGGTTGTGCAATTTCTTAAGGTCCTCTACCGAATTTTCCAGTGTGTAGCTCTTTTATTATTCACCTACATCTTCATTGATCAGTGTTAATAGTGACGTTTTCACCGATTTCCTTTGTTGGTGCGCAGCTCGCTTTCAGCAGGGTTGGGTTTGTCGAAACACTCGCGCGACAGGGATTCAATGGAATTTTTTATAAACTTTCGTTATTTCTTTTTGAATCAGGCAGTCCGAAAACGCAAGTTTTCCTTAAATGAGAGGAGTATAGAAATTTTGTTGGGCTTCGAATGAGCCAATAGCTCCCTAAATTCATCTCTTCTTGACCATCCCCGTTTCCATCATTTTCAAATCTCTTTTTTTTCTCTAGAACTGGGCATCGGCTATTACACGTGGACGCCGGTGTCAGGTTTGCCCCCCCCCCCACCGAACATAAGGTGGCTCTTAGGAGACCTGTCCTCAGACCTGCCCTTAACCCTCCCTCACCATTACCCTGACCTTAACCCAAGCCTAATCCTGGTCAGGGAATTACGAGAATCGCGCCGGTCGTGGGAGTAGCTGGTGCGGACTGGTGCCAGTCGATCAAATCGCAGAGTCTGGACCGACAGAGACCATTTCCTCTCCAGCTCATTCCTGTACATAGTACTTGTGAACATTGTTCTGGATTCGTTACTTTGAAGTTGCATCACTGTATGAGTAGTACTTACCACATATTTTATTTGCCTGAGGGAGCAGTATAATATGGGATGGGCGAAAATAGAGAAAGACTAATGTTGCATATGCTTCAAGGGCCGTTTTGCAAGAGGTTACGGTTGGTATGTATAGGTATCAGTGGAAATTGAGGGTGTGGTTGCAGCAGAAGCGGAATCACGGTTACTTTTTTCCCCTGGTCCAAGATCTTCAGCCTATGCTGGAGCTGTATGGTGGAGTTATAAGTCCCTGCAATAACCTTCATGGCCAAGTTTCCTTGTACTCTTAGAGCGGCGAGAAATGTTTGAGTCGATCGATCTTTTCGGGCTGTACCGTACGCCCTGCTGCACCCCTGATTTGTAGAGTGCTTACACTTCTCACTGAGTTCTTTTCTGCATTTTGATAGTGATCTTCACATAGATTCGGCGTTGGTCTCGTCATCGGTATGCGTTGTGAAAGGCGAAGTGGCTGGACCGGCAAAAGCGCCTTGTGAAGAAGTGCCGACGAATGCCGACGACGAGGATGTCAAGGTCAGAGTCTTCTTCACTTTTATTGTTTTTTTTTTCGGTCAGAACGCTTCCAGCAATTGTTTCCTTTTATTCGTTTTACGAAAGGTGCAGGATGAAAATTAAGTATTCTTCAAAAGTGTCTTCGCCTTTTTCTTCTCTCCGCTTTTCTAATTTAGCGTCGGTCTGAATAGGAGCGCTCATAAGGAGGTTTGCGTTTTAGAGCCGTGCCAGCCATGTCAGCAACGATGCGGCGTGGCAGACTGTTCATGATGAGATTGAGTCCTCCACGTCTAATAGTCCCGGCTCGAAAAATAACCCAAAGCTCTTCTCAGTGAAGCATAAAATTCGTACAATGAAAGCATTAAAGGCAGAAGAACGACGAAGACGGAGTTTGCGAGATCCTGTCAAAATAGCTCCCAAAGTAAATGTCGAGGTACGATTTCCACAAGTTATGGTTTTCACTTCTTTCTTCTTTTGAATGTACTGGCTTCTATGAGATTTGCTTCAAACACGTCGCCCGACTTTCGTAGTCATATTTTGTTTCTTCAAGCAATAGGAAAGTGGGCAGATTTTCATCTATTCTTTCAACTCTATTCGATTGCGTTGCTGTTACAAGTTTTTTGTTGGACGTTGTTTTTAAACTCTTGTTTGCAGTCAAAAGGTCAACGACCGCTTCGCGATGTCGTGTCATCTTTTGCTACCGAAACCACTGCAGATGATCAACGAGCTCGCGATCTCGAAATAATAAATAATGCGATTGAGAACAATCTAAACTATCTGTCACGATGCAGTCTAAGGAATGATTTAATGTGTAAGTTCTTCGCAGTTTTCTCGATAGATTTTCCATTTTGTTCGCGCATCGTAAACTATTCATAGCGTCCAGCGCTTTTGCTTTTCTTAAGATCTACGACAATAACTGTTTACCTTTTCAGCTCTTGGCGTTCTCAAGGGCGTCACTTTTGCCTCGAATACAATGCATCCGGCGTTGAGTCGTGAGCTACATAGGCTGATACAGTCTGAAGCCAGAGATCTGGTAATACAAGGTGCGTTTTTCAAAAATCCAAGGATGAGTAAAGTTTGCAATCCAAGACAGAAACGGTGACACGCTTCAAAATGCATTTTCAGAGCCTCCTAAAGGTTCGCAAGATTCTCGATGTGCGGTAGATTTGTTGTTCGAATGGTTCGATGGTTCTAAAGATTCGGATGAACTGCTAAGGAAGGTTAGTGGTAATATCAATATTTGAATTATCCTAGTTAGTAGTTCACGGCCACACATATCATTTGAGTAATTACTTCCCCGAAGCAATAAAATTGATAATTATACCTAACCAGATATCGATCTACAGAAAGTTACAGTGATGACGTGGTTGGTTTCTGATTAGTCAGTGTCTGTATCTTCCTTTGTTTAGCATCATTTACTGAGAGTATTGGCGAAATGTCGTGAAGACGTCACCGAAGCTAAGTGGGATCAGCTGATGGACAACATTTCTAAGATATTGGGAGCGGATATTATAGAGGATCGAAATGAGGAGACGGTCGACACAAATGATGGTATTTCTGGCTATAATTTGGGTTTGAAGAGATATTTGATCAGGTTGCCCAGGTATTTTTTCAGAACTCATCTCTCAGAGACGCTCTCTGGTTGACTCCTTGAAAGTGCGTTCACCCGGCTGTACTTCACCTTACGAAGATAACGAAAACCATCCAGAATCATCTTCTACAAGTCCTGCGCCATCTGATCCTGACCATGAAGAGGTTTCTCCTCACATTTCTCCGATTTTTTTCTCAAGTTGCATAGTATTTACACGAAAATTCTGTGAATAGGCAGACTATTGCGAAATGTTCACATGTTCAGAAGCCCAATACGCCTTCACTCAAAGCAAATTGAATAGCATGGATTTCGATGTTCTCACGTTGAAAACGAACGCACCTATGCCAAAAGTGAAAACGAGGCCACGGTAAGCTGTTCTTTTGTGTCCAGGGGCAGCGGTCAACCGGAAGGCTTGGTGATTCAGCATTTTGTAGTGTTCTCTGGGCACTTTCGCACACGCACACTATTTCAGCATCACTCGCTTCTTTCACCTCCAAAAAGGCCTAGTCGCTAGAATACACAAAACTTGTGCTTTTCTGCGTGTGTCTCTTGTGGGTTGGTTGACCACTGCCCCGTAACCGTTATTTTGTTTTTAGAGTTAATTGAGTCACGTGGAATGTTTCTTTATTCATAACGCACCACATTTCTTGCAATCTGCTTTTGCAAATTTTCCTAACCTTAAACTTCCTACTCCATCTTGACAATAACCCACTTTGAGTCGGTTATTCTATCGTACAATTGTGGAATGTTAGCAGTTTTGAGAACATTGTTCCGAAAGTTGGAATGTCAGTTGGCACTTTTAATGAGCGATTTGTCTACTCTTATGCATTCAATTACATCTTTACGATTCTAGTAATGTAATGATTATGAGATGGAACCGTTCTGACATACCATTCTATCCTTTTTGTGGAAATTCTCTTCCCAAAGTAATGGCCTGAACATCTATTAAGTCCTCGCTTCTTTATCTCCGTGAAGCTTTTTCCTCACGGCTGTGAAATGAGTACTCTAACGGCTCCTTTGAAGGATTTGTGGGATAGGTTTCAGTCGAAAAAATCATGAGAGTGCATAGCATCTGAATGCAAACGAGCCCATTTATCATTACAACTTCTGAGTTTGAGTTTGTGTGAATTAATGCCAAACATTAGGCGCTATCTGTACACGCGTCAGCCAACTGGTCTTTTAAAACGTAAATAATTGCGCTAGCGAAACTCATGACGTTTACGTAATCGAAACTTAGTGGGACATGGTTGAACGACTGTGAAACTCGTAGCGTTGGTATCGGAAAAAACGAGGACTAGTGCTTGTCGTTGGAACAAGCAATAGTCAGAAGCTGATGGTAACGGCTGGGTGATCTTCATCTCGTCTTGCTGGAAGACCATGCTTCAAAGCACTCGCTGATCTTCTCTATCACCCCAAGATTAAGCAATCACCATCTCAAATTCAGTTTTGAAGAGTTTCTTTTTAATTTCCTTCTTTTTATATTTTTTCACCATTTGGATGGCGTTTCGTTTGTCGGATTCAAGCGTCATTTCTCATGCTTCTTTGTCCAGGGCCTCCTATTGAAAAATTCAAATGTACCGCACACTGCAACAATTCGAGCTTTCCACATAAACAAGTATATGCTTGAAGAAACGTCAAGAAAGTCGTGTATCATAAGGAAAATCAGAGAATAACACAGATCACTTTTCGGAACAAATAGCTAGACATATTTGAAAATCTGCTCTGCTCATTAACACTTGTAGATTTTTTTTTTTGATTTCATAAATAGCCACAAGAATTACAAATACATTTTTTGAGAACATCGAAAGAATCAATGAAACATATACGGAAAATCGTTGTGTTTTGTTTTGTTTCTGGGTGCTGGTTTTTGCCGCAGTTTGCAAAACGAATGTTTAGCGTTTTGCTCGTAAATCACCGCCTTGGTGAGAACACGCTGAAGGTTTACCGTACAAATCATTGTATCGATTGCAAATGCTAACAAGGTAAGGGTTTAGCGTGCGTGATCTGGAATTCTTTTAATTATGGACTAGATTAGAATTGAGGGTACTTTCCTTGAGAACTGAACATTCAAAACCTTTTTTTAGACAGTCACTGAAAAGTGCAATTTTTTCGAATTGGCTCGAACAGAGCTCTATAGTGCTGCCGAAAGACCCACTTTACCCACTCTTGGCGCTAGAGTTTAAGAGGCTAGAACCTTCTTGGTTAATATCGCGAAGGCTGCAACCACTGGTGCGCTTTTCCTTTTCAACAATGCTCCGAAACACATCTATGAGCTCTATCGAATAGTTATGGGAAATTTTCTTTCTTATATTTCTGTGTTAATTTCAGTGAAGTTTTTTCCCAGTTTGTCAATTTGCCCAACTGCGTTTGCGATTTCTCACCTATGGATGTTAGCGCTTTCATTGCATGCACAAATTGCTAGTGATGGATTGCTTGCTGCAGTTTGACGTAAGAATATTCATAATCGCTTCAGTCTGTAACGGTCACACCGTAACGGCGAAATCTTATGCCATATTTCAATTGCGCCGCCGTGATGTCTGCTGGAGGTTAAGTGATTTGAGCGTTAGAATGATTGACGTTCAGAGTAATTCAAACGATTATAGAAAGAATGATTCGCCTTTTACACTTCCTCGATTTTTTGTACTTTGTCGACAATCTTTGGATTCACTCCGTCTCTGTTACCAGAAGCGTTTTTTTTTCTGGTTGTAGTCTTATGCTTGTTTTCTTCTACTACGGGACCGTAGTAGCGGTCTTCGGACAGTAGCACTCGAAATTGGGGTAGGAAGTCTTTTTTTCATGTTATTCATGGGATCTAAAGGGTTGTAGTGAGTTTCTGGAGCGGTAGTTGTATTATTTTTGTTTCTTCGTCTAATATAGGTTTTTTCGGATAGTAACTATTTAGCCCACCCCATCATTTACTAATTGGCACTCCTTATGTCGAAGGATTCTGATCCATGCCACTTCCTCCCATAACATCCTGCTTCCTTATAGCTTCATGAATATGGGCTTGCGAACGTTTGTGCGCTTTGGCGGGAACCCGTAGTGAGTCATTCGTGGGCGAGGTGTCACAGTCGGCTGGATCCCGCCTGCGCACAAGTCTTTTGCGCTTCAAAAAGTATTAGGCAAGGAAGGGTAGTGGAAAATCTTAAGATGAAGTATCCTTGTAACGAAAAGCACCGCTCACCTGCTTCCAACATCTTGGAGAAAGTGAGGGAGAGGCGGGGTTAGGAGTAGTACTCGCTGCGAAGCGTCTCGGTACACCTTGTGGGATGTTGATTACACCCGTAAATTCAGTGCCCATTCTGGAATAGAGGTAGTGCTGTGGTACGTATGATTCGGAAGGGATCTGAATCAATTGCCCTGTGTTGCGAAGAAAAGTTGCGCCATTATTTATTTGTTTTTTATTTGTCAAACTTGATCACCTACGTCATTAGGTCTTCACAGGCTCCCTAGAGTTCCCGTTTCTTGTATCTACTTACAAGGTCTCGTTCTCCGAATGTGCTCTGTAGAAAAAGTAACAGGGCCGTAGATAGCTGCCATTTTGGCGCCATTGGCTCACGACATGAATGTATCCATAAGAGTTGTTCCGATGGGAGCGGAGTTTTTTTGCAGACTTCTCATCGGTAGTCGTGTGTGTGTGGAGTTTAGAGTGGAGCGATGTAGTCTATAGGGAGAGAGGGGAGGCATTATGATGCAAAACACCCAAGGGATTCTCCATCCAATACAAAACCTGTGTTGCATACAGGAAAAATCGAAGAAATGTCATAGGAACGGAGCCTTCAGCGGTTCGTATCCTAAAGGAATCATCGAGCAAAACTAGGTTCAGAGTCGTTCATGCGCGGCAGTGCCGCTCCAGAAATAGCCCTGCTGTAAAGTGTGTACTTTTTATGACTACAAGT
>MU893473.1:0-36695 GCA_036418205.1 Ostertagia ostertagi
TATCGTGGGAATCTCCTTTAATTGCAGAACCCAGGGAGCGATGAGAACCCATTAAAAGGTCTCACTTCCATCTGGTCACCAGAATTATCCTGTTCCCTATTTTGCGAATACTCTTTGTTGGGTTGGAAACCACAATTTGAGTCTGGTAGCTCTCGTTTGTGGAAGATTAAACCCTAGGAGTTTCTCTTCAAAGCGGCGGCTATGAAGAACTAACGTTATCAATGTAAGGGTTAAGCATCAGTCTGAGAGCGCAAGTTTGGCCATCACAATGACTCATGCAAACTGTTGATCTACTTTTCATTGTATTTTATTCTCCTAGAGGAATTTCGTACCAGACTTCTCACCTATGAAGTTTCTATTCGGTTGGTCTGTGAGGGTTTGGTTCAATTCTTGGACCGTGCTCATCAAGCAACTTGGTTACATCAGTTGAAAACATGGACATGGCTCACCCGTGAGGAAAGCCTATTCTCACGAGTCAATCCTAAACCTTTTTCGGTATACTTATCCTCATAGACCACTTTGGTCTCAATTCTTCCACTTTATAAATGGGAGATTGTGGAGTGGCAAGTGTCGCCGCTTATCATGATCCTGGTATCAATTCCAGAATCGTACTTCGTCCAGCTATATGATGACTTGTTAGCCAGTGTTCGCGTCATTGCTTTTTATAACTCCCAAACCACACTGGAACCAAATAAACCATTGGATTTGGGGAGATTGGTCCATCTAGGCGAAACTCTACCCAGGGTTTAACCCTCAAATCGTCCACTGGGTAAGCGGCGTCACTTGCTATTGTCCCATCCTTTCTGTAAGCTTCGGAAAGTAACTTAAGAACCGATTAACCCTTATCTTGCTTTCCACGGCATATGCGGTAGTATTTCCTTTATTTGAAACTCTTTGCATGTTTTCCCCTCTCCAGGAGAAGACTTTCACCCCTGAGTTGCTATAGCGGTTGGCTCTGAAGCGCTCCACCCCTTACAAGGAAGGTCGTTCAGGGTGTGCCAAGCTTTTTCAAAATGGTTTCTTGCATGACATTGGGGCACATATGGGAACCACAGAACCATGGTTCATTTTTCCTGAACGGCCCTCTGAATACCAGAAAAGGGGTCCCTAGTTCGATTCCTCGTGGTGACAAATTTTTGCATTTCGAGTTGACGTTTCAAAATTCGCGCAAAATGGAGTTAGCATGAATAATTAGTACCATATTCATGATTAGGACCGTCAGTAACCCTTACAAATAGACTTTGATTGGGTGAAAAAGGTGTGACTACTCAGTGGTGTATAACTTGGTGATAATGTGGCTCGCGGACCCCCTTTTCTGGTATTTAAAAGGCGCCGTTCAGAGAAAAAACCAGTGGTCTGTGGATCCCGCTTGTGCCATTCATGGATTGAGACGTTTTTGAAAAAAGCCCAATTGAACGACCTTCCTTGCTTAGTGTCAAATAGTGTGCGTCAGCAGCAGGCCCATACTGAAAGGAGTGACGTGAGCTGTGCGACTAAAACACTGGTGTCACCATACGCGTTCCGCGATTAACTCGTCCATACGTCCAGTCGTCTCACCAGCTGCTTGCCCTTGTGCGAAAACAACTAACGAAAAGGGTCCGTTTTGCGTTTTTTCGTATTTCTCAGATGTTTTTGCAGCCAGCTTGCCATTAAGCACCCTCAGGGCCCTCCGAAACCTATCGTAATCGTTGCGTTTAAATCCTTCATTATACTGCTTTTGAGATGACATCAGATGGTTCATCGAATTGCAGAAAATTTCCTTATGATTTCCGAGCGCGCTAATCTAAAAGCAGGCTCGGAACTGCTATGGGCTATTTCCGTCACTACGACAAGATGACGTCTCGATGATTTCTCAACGTGGATTCGGAAACGAGCCTTGTCTCCGATGCAGTTCATGGCCACGGCTCATGTTTCGTCATGCAGTGGAGCTGCCCGATTAGCCACTCCTTTCCGATGCTCGTATCTCACGGCCTACTGCACTCCAACATCTCAGCATTAGTTGGACTTCGAGCGCGACCTTTAATGCGAATTTTCCGTCCCCGCCTGTTCCAGTTATGCGGTGTGGCATGCTTGCCAGAGCTGGCTGCACTCGGGCGTCTTGCGGAAACGCTGAGACTCTTAAACACGCCTAGCGATTCTGGCCTTTTCTCTCAAAACCCTTCTCTATTGATAGAATGATTTATTTCCAAGTGTTCAGAGAGTCATTAGTTTGTTTGCCCACATTATTCGTTTTTATTTCCCATGTCTAGTGGTGTAGTGGCAACTCGCGTCGCCTTCCGCCTATCACGGGCACGGTTCCGGGATCAAATCCTGGATTGTACGTCGTCTAGGCCTACCAAGCTTTTCACCCCTTCAAGGCAGGTCAATTGGTACAATTTTCTTGGCATGTGAAAGTATCGATTTCTGCACAGTGTTTGGCACTTGCTCATGGCGTGGGTCAAATGGCATTTGACTGCTATTACTATTCTGAATGGAAGTAGAATGCATGGCGCATCTCGAAAAACGATTAATTGATGTCAAATGTTTTTAGTCCGCCATTCTATTATCGCCAATTCACTATTACTTATCTCAGCAAAGTTTAGTGCTCAGATATACTGTACATTTTTTCCGCGAAAACTCGACCTTGTTTGAAATTTCAAGCTTCATTCTTCCTGTTGTAATTTTTATGTAGTGCTGGGAATGACTATAATGGTAATAGGAGAGCAGTTATGAGATGAAAGAAGAGTCAAAGAGAAATGAGCTTTTCTTGTCATCATTATCCCCACACGTTGTTATGACGGAAAGAGACGTGATACTTCTCATGTACTTTACGTTATAGAACTGGTAAGATGAGAAGGTACTTGCCCTTGGATAGACTCCGTCACCCATCGTGGGAACTACGTGTTACTGTGAAAGCCTCCCTCTCTGTTGTTTCACTCTGTGTCCACGCCCTTTAACCACGATCGACACGCTCTCGCTTTCGCTGATGGGTCTAGCAGCGGTCATCTGTGACGCGGCGGGGTGTGGCATATATCTTGTTTCGCACTGGCTCCACGAGATACCATGTTTGAGGAACTGTTTATTTGTTATCTTTAATTTTGTCTTGGTTGGACCTCGGATTTTTGCGTCTGACAATTTTGGCATTTTAGTGGACTCCTGCACATTTAAAGATGCGCATAAAAGGATCGAGTGCTAACGTGTTGAGGATCACTTCCGTTTCTGTGTCCGAGCTTTTAAAAATATCCGTTAAATTGTAATCGGACCTACATATCGAAAACCACTCACAGACTCGAAGATTTGCAGGAGGACGGGAGGCAAAGGAAAAACGTTAACAGACAACGCGGAGCGGCTACAACTATGCGGGATCGAAGGAGCGCGCGTATGCTTCGACCGTCTCCCAAAAGCCCTCACCCATTGTAGCAAATTATTATTATAAACCATTTTTTGTACCGATTGTTTCAGCCTAAGCACAAAAAGTGCGGCTACTGATCAGAACTCAAAACATTTTTTGAAAAACTCGATAGCCCATTAACCGAAGGGTCGCGTACCGCAAAGACCGCTCCAACGGAACCCTGGGCTCGCCGGCGCCTGCGAAGTCCTGCAGACAATGACCCCGTCTTTATTATTATAAACATTTTTTGTGCCGATTGTTTCAGCCTAAGCACAAAAAGTGCGGCTACTGATCAGAACTCAAACATTTTTTGAAAAACTCGATAGCCCATTAACCGAAGGGTCGCGTACCGCAAGACCGCTCCAACGTAACCCTGGGCTCGCCGGCGCCTGCGAAGTCCTGCAGAGTGCATGACCCTGAGCTTCGTCCGAGTTATGAAAACAGGGTTTTTACATCTGTACCGGTGATCGTGCGGAGCGCAGCGGCAGTTCGCAACGCGGCACCAATCGAGGCTGTTCCTTGGTTCCCCATGCTGGGGCGTCAAGTTCTGACCGCCTGCGCTGGCGGATTCTTGCCAGGCGCTTCCAGAGCGATGCCCCTTTAGAACTCTGCAATATCTGCTGTCATTGCAGTTCAGTCTTAGTGGGGTTCATTCGGCAGGTTGAAAGCGACCCGACATGAGTTAGTTTAAGGAGCTACTAACATTAGGTTGTATCCTCAATTCGTAATACAATAAGAGTAGTACAGCACCATAAAAACTTAGTACTACTTTGTGTTAGTATTATTAGCGATAAGGGCTTAAAACCCACACATTAGTAGTTAAACTGTCTTAAAGTCAGTTTCTGTGGTTGCCAAGGTCAGTTGGCTGGCCGTTAGGGTTAGTTAGTTCATTTCTAAGTTGGTAGTAGTCGCCGCGGGGCTGCTAATGGTTGACTGTATGCGCTATTGCCCTTCGTAATTCTTCCGGTTTTCCTCGTAAGTGGCACTCAAGCCCTCTCCTGGACCCACCGACTCGCAACGCGAAGCTTCCTTCCAAGTAATACGCATTTTGTTAGCAATTACCCAGCATGGTGTATACGCGGCAGCGAATAATTAACTAACTGCTTTGAAAACCAGTAAAAAGTCTTGTGGTATGATATCATACCATGCGGTCGTCAACGTATTAAAGAGGAGTGGGGGAAGAGAATAACTCAACGGAGGTGCGGACGCGAGCGCTGGGTAATGGCGTCAGAATGACGTCACAGCCGTGGCACGAAAGGTTAAGCAATGGCCACCACCGCGTGGTATGGTTGTTGGCATCTTGCCAACGTGTGTGATCAGTAATCAGCCTGTATCACCTGTATCCGACTCGTCCTCGCAAACTTTGCCATTCACTCAAGTCGACTTTGAACCATTCCATTCCGGTCCTGAGCATGTCTTCTCCATTGTTGGCCGAGCATTTTCACCATCGGATCGGCCCACCTCGTTTTTTAACATTCCACAATAATCCCAAAATAGGCTGAATGCTTATTGTAATAGACTGGGGGGGGGCAGAAAAAAATTTAGCGATCCAGCGGGTGCTGCCGACGTTCGGCCTTTTTTCTTCACTACCCTCACCGTCTTCAGAATATGACGTCATCTGTCACCGTCGTCGAGCTCAGGGAGGCTTACAGTAACTGCTTCAGCCTGAAGCTCTTACATAATTTCTTGGATCGATTCAACGTGGGATAGTTTCCTAGGGACATTAGCTCTAACTGTGCAAACCCCTCGGAACCCGCCCTTCGGAACCCGTCGTAACGGTACACGATCAGTCGAGAACCCCTTTGAGCTCGTTCAGAGCATCATGGTTCCAGGCAAACGTTTCTGATGCCGTCCAGTTGATGGCCACTATGGAGATTTTCTTGTGGAACGTAATATTACACTGTCTCAACTCTATGTTGGGAGTAGACTCTTCTGCGCTGAGCTAGGTGGATGAAATGCCGTTTAAAGTGTAAGATGAAAATGTCTTCTTATATGGTGCCCCCCCCCCCCCCCTACATAACACCTGGCCCACCAGGTACTTGTGGTTTCCTTTTTTAGAGGCTCAGAAGAATGCAATTGTGAATTCTAGTGGCACAGATCGGATTAACATGATTCTTTTGAGTATTTCTAGCTCATTACGGTTTTGTTTTCTTGATTCCGCCTTCTCGCTTTTAAACCTGAAGAACGTAATGCTATCAAAGTTTTCACGATCGCGCCGTCACTTGCACGTTCCTTCGTCGCCGCTGCTCGAAAGAAGAAAAACCGTGAAAATGACCTAAATCTGAGAACTGGGATTCCTTTCTACCCACTGATTCGCGCATTGATGCGACTCGCATCGGTGCTCCCTCCAACGCTGACGCTCTCTCTGCTGAACGGCTGGAGAGCCAGACACGAGACGGCAGGAGGGGGGCGTACCACGCCATTTGCGCAGTTAGGAAGGCTATGCTAGAATCAATGGTTAACATATGCTTCGATGCAAATTGTAAACTTGGATGGCCGTGTTCAGTTCCGCACCAGAAGTCCCGCCTGTCTCTCAAGTAGGTTCATTAAGTCTATCGATCCTTATCATGGTATCCTCCTTTTAACACAAAAACTTGCCGTCCACGCCACAAGCGCCGGTGCTACCATATTGGCTTTGCGCCAACCTCCATGGCGCAGACTGAAAGCTTACTCGCATCCAGGTAACGTGATATTCATATTCTGCTGGTCAAACTACCCTTGACGACAAGTTTCCAGCGAATTTGGCGATCCAACGTGTACCGGCGTTTGTTTGGCCTTGTGCACTTGTGACCGCTCGTTCGGCACGGTATTTTTTTTGAGCCGCCTATTTGAAAGTGATTATCGTTTTCTATGGGGCCGTGGAACATCCCTGGAGACAGCATTGCACATACAGAATTAGGGGACTGATTTTCCTGTGAAACTATGGGCCTCAGCTTTTTCGCAAAGGGGAGCAGTAAAGGGCAAGTAGTGTCCTCTGTTAGGTTACAATTTCTAATTTCCTTTCAAACTCATATTCTCAGTGAGCGGAACTTCAGAAAATTTGCGGTTAATCAGTAACACTTCCCGAACGATGTAAGCCAGTAAAATATATTGATTTCATTTTTCCATCTCTATCGCTAGAATTCCCCACTTCATAATCCTACGGTGCAGTAAACTTGCGTTGCAAAGGCTTCCTCTATTAAGGTTTCCCCTAGAACTCGAAAATTTAGCACTTACGCTTCTAGACTTTAAGACGACGTATAAATCACGGTTTTTGACGACCGCGCTATTTTTCGCTGTCTGGCGTGTGGGACCGCGCGCATTATTTTGACCGCGCGAGTGTGACTATGACCATCATGTCAAACACGGTCCCACGAGAACTCCTTTTACTCAGGAAGTGTGTATTTGTTTGATGCCATTTTAGCGATTCCTGTGATTTGATCATTATTCAAACATTTTTAGAAAAACTCGATAGCCCATCAACCGAAGCTTCTTTCCAGGGACCACGCCTTTTGTAACAATGCCTAAGTATGGCGCATACATCACGTAAATAAGTTACCTAAAATGTTTGAAAACCAGCTTATAGCTTAAAAACGACGTGTGACATCGAGCTTCATTCCAGGCCCTACGTGTCGCCGAAACAAGATTGCGTATGAATATCATACACACGGTCGCAACGTATTAATCTGCAAGCTCCGTTGAGGAATCGCAAAAATATTATTGCTCAAGAAAAGTTTCATGCGGGGGTACTGAATTGGCTAATGGCGCTACCTACATAGCGCATGGTGCGGGGATCAAACAGTGATCCCGCTGTTTCCCAATCAGGACCAACCAAGCGCTGCGTTGTGCGTGTGATGGTGAAGGATGTCGTGAATGCCATCAATGCTACAATTCCCAAGGGAGGTGGGCCGGTCATGTGGCTAGACTTACCGATGATCGCTGGACGAAGAGAGTGACTGACTGGTACCCAAGGGGAAAAAGGCAAGGCCCAGAGGCAGACCCCCCACCAGATGGGCAGACCCTCTCGTGAAGATGTACGGCCAGTTGTGGCGCAGAAGAGCCCGAAGCAGAGCGACCTGGAAGATGTGCGACCTGCGTTTCTGGCGTGCCCGGGACGAATAGCGGTCGAGAAGTAAGTAAGTAAGTAAGTTGAAGTAAGTATCGTGAACTCGCTTCAGCTGCAATAGTAATCGTCCGAGCTGTTTATTCAGTTACGAATGGGAACATTACGAATGCGCAGGCGTGGGCGCAGCCTTTCGAAAACGTTGATCATGCGCCCAACTAAATTGACTACCCCTTCTTCGCTAACTCCTGCCGATTTCCTTGGGTTTTCGAGCGGACTAGCAACTGAAATATAAGGTTTTGTGGCAGTTTTCGGTGATGGATGGCCGAATAGTCCTAACGGCTTCCTTATTCGAAGTGCTAAACATATTTTATGGCTCATTTTGTAGTAACCTTCCATGGCAACGAAATAACACAAGCAATCTGCGAAGTGCAGCTGGTTTTCTGATTCATAAAACCCTTCAGGGGGAGGCACGGGCTCAAGTTTTTTAGCAGTATACAGTGTGCTTTTCGGCTTTGCGTAAATGAATAGATTTCTTCATTATTTTTTTACTGCCTATTTATTTGTTTTTGATTGTTAACTGCTGTTTTTGGCCGCAGTTCGCCTTGCGAATGTTTCACAAGAATGCTGGGTTGTGAACAAAACTTTCGCCCCAGGCGGGACTAGAACCCGCACCTCTCGCTTTCTCGTATAAGCTTCGTATACCATGTAAGCTATGGTACGTATACCATGAAAAGCTGAGTTGGGAATGAAATGGTGCCCCGGTAGCGTAACTGGTAGCGCACTTGCCCGGAAAGCGAGAGGTGCGGGTTCTAGTCCCGCCTGGGGCGAAAGTTTTGTTCACAACCCAGCATTCTTGTGAAACATTTGCCTATTATTTGTTTATCAGTACCTTTGGAATAGGATCTATTGTAAATAGTCGTAAATAAGTGAAAAGAAGTTGAGCAAATAGCGGCGGTGTCTTTAGAAGAGGGGCTGACGTGGTGTTGTGGCAAGTGGCGCCACATTTGGTGCGCTCATTCTGGAGGTCAAACTTCGGATAAAACCTCGCCGAGACCTCTTATCTCCCTGAAATGGGTACGGGATGCCCAGACTCTCGTTGAAGAATTTCAACAAAGCAGAACCAAAGAAAAACTTGGAAGGGAGAAAAACTTATAAGACTGACTTATTCCTTTCTAGCTAATTTATCGCCCCTTCCCACCAAGCATATCGACTTTAAAGGAGGAATTTCACGATTAGAATGAAGGTCGAAGAAAGGGAAACTGACCTAGTTGAGGGACCCACGGACCTCCTGAGGGTGCGAACTGACGCGCAATTCGCATGGAAAAATTTGACCTCGGCGACCTATCATGCCTCAAAGCTGGCGGGTCCGGCGATCTCCGCCCACCGATCATCTGATCACTCGCCGTAGTTCAATACGTGGCGAGTGATTAGATAGCTGAGAGAGCGTAGTGTTGAAGAGGGCACAGCGATGAGAGTCGCATCAATGCTCGAATCAACGGGCAAGGAAGGGGTACCATTTCTCGGGTTCTGGGCCGTTTCTCATGGTTCTTCCTTCTTTCGTGTACCACTCACCATCCCTAGGTTAATTTGAAATGGGTTGCTTTTTCATCGTGAATTCGTCCTTTAAAGCTGGCCTGCTTATTTTGAATGTTGGTAGAATGCATGGCGTATTACAAAAGGGTTTCGACCAATACAGAATGCTTCTTGCTTTATACTTAGGATGAGAGCGAGTCTGAAGAAAGACTAGCACAGCATCTAAAGAGTAATGTTCTTAGGTTTCTTCACAGGGTCCTGAATCTTCCGGGTTGCCCGACCTCTCAGTGCCAACGCTGACCTTCATTCTTCATTTTGGACATTACCTAAGTGTTCAATCACGAATGGCATTGCTATTTCGTTCTCTATTCGAATCACTGGAGTGCGCAACCACCGAGGCAGTCACTTCCGGTACTAAAATGTAGACGCCAATTCAGCCCGTTCATGACGATCACGTCGCGGTCAGTGAAGCATGCGACCAGTGCCGCTGTGAAGTCGTGAGCCTGCTCTTTTCGAGTTACCTCGACCACTTCCACTGAGGGTGCAAAGCTGTTGATTCCTAGGCTTTTTGAGGGACCAATTTCGCAAAAAGTCGGCAATTATTTCCGTCAGGGGACGTTGATGTGATTAGGCCACTCATAGATCTCGGGACTAGGCCTTAGGTAGGGAAAGGGGTTCTGGGAGAGAATGTGAGCAATCTTAGCCTTAGTGTCACCTACCAGCGGGTTTTGAACACCCTGAATGTCCTACCTATGGACCATGAAGCGCCAAAAATCCTTTCAGTTAACCGCCTCAAAATTAGGCTATAGCACATCCGCATCCCAGCGACGCTGAAGGCTTAGGTGGGGGCGCTGGTGGCAATGCTAGTGCTGGAACGGCTACGAGCATTTCGGGCTAGATATTGACAGTTTTTCGTGGAGAGGCCCACACTTTCTCCAAGCTCTGATATTCATAGATATTGCTGAACCATTGCATTGCACATCGTTGTTGTCCCCTATATTTACAAGGGCTGTTCTCGTATGTAGAAATGGGCTTGGCCATCCCAGCCAGCCCAGCGAGAGCATGTCGTTGCCATGCACCACAAAATTCGATTCAATTCGAGTGCAAATTTCCTTTGAGGCATAATCAAAACTTGAAAAGACGCTATTCAATTTACTCGGCGGTCTTTCTTTCTCCTAAAAACCCATTAAAAATTTGATTTGTAGGTCTACTCATCCCCTTGCTGGTAATATGAAACTTTAACTATCATTTGTTTTCTGAAGGATATTCAGGAATCGTTTTGTTTTTGATCCATCCACTGCTGCTTATGCGCCGTGTTCGCGTTTCACGAGAGATAATATTGCAATGCAACAAGTTGGAGGTCTGGGATTCCTGGTCGAAAATAAGCTTTTTCTCCAGAAAGTGTAGCGGTACGCAGGCGGAAAGCACGAGCACAACTTTCGGGATGGTTCAACAAGGTCCGCCGAGGCGCCTAAGGCCCATAGGATACAGTACTAGCCGCCGACCCCAACCACCACTGAGTCCGCCGCACAAAGAAGTCCATATTTCGCCTTGTTGCCTCATTAAAGAGACATCAAGTTTTCAATGTTTTTTCCAGCTTGCTTGGCGTTAGTCTTCACATCTCCACTGTCACCTGTAAGCACGATGGTATCACTTACAGCCCGAACCTTGCCTTTACTTACCACTAGTGTTGAAAATTCTCAGAAATATAAGTGGTTCAGGAAATTCCGAGCATCTCCATCCATTTCGAAGGTACTGCACTCTCTAACCATCAAGCGGTTTCGCGAATAAATGTTCGGTCGGTTATTCGGCGACATTAAATGGCCAATGGAAGATCTGAAAACTCACTTTTCTTTTCTCATGGTGTGCAGTTTTTCTTTCTTCTTGCGTACGTTGCGATTATTATTTTTATTTGTTTATTTATTCAAATTTGTCATTGAAATCTAAGCTAAGATAAACCATCGCCTTGAAGGTAAAGGTTAGTTCCTCGCCTGCGAAATAAGAGGTGCGGGTTTGATCCCCGCCTAAGGCGAAATGATTTGCCAGTAGTTGAGCCGGAAACGAATGGATCAAATGGTGCGATCGGCTTGAGCCAGATTCCACTCGGGGCATGATTTGTGACCACCTATGGCAAGCCGAGTGGTGTCCACTTGCTTTACCACCACCTCTCGACCTCTTCAAAGCACACATATCCCTTGACCATTTTGTTGCCATTGCTAGATGCCCCACCCTTATATTTTTGGTGTATTTTCCATGGTATAAAATTGCCAGGGCTCGTGCGGAGTGTTTTCTACTTTCACTTCGCGATTTCGGAATCAGCAATTGTGATAATTTCTTCTATTCCTGATATTTGCTATTCCTAATATTTATTATACATTATTATTACATAGTATTTATCAGTACATCATATTATTTGTATTATATATTCAGTATACTATATTATTCTGTTTTGTAACGTTTATTCCAAATGATGCGAGCAGAGCTCCCCAAATGGTGAAACGTGCAAGAAAAAACTTACAAAGCGACACCTGTCTCCGCCCGTTTGGCCGTGGCTTTGGGCGACGGGTTCACGGCTGAGGTGTTTGCAGTCGCTGTGTGGCTCTGATAGAATATAATTGACGACAAGGCTGGAAAGACAGTCGAATGATGGAAATGCTCTTTTAAAATGAAAACTTAAACGCTGGTGATAATGATATCACAAACTCCAACAACACAAGCGCCACTCTTTAGGGGCCCGGGGGGCGGGGCGGTTTCGAAGTGGGCGGGCTGGGGTTGGGGTGAAAAACTAGCTGCGTTCCAATTCCTTTCCTTCTTGCACTCCTTCAGCTGCCGGAATGCCACACATCGCTCGGCTGCTGTTTCACTAATGCACGTGGCACGCAGCTGCAAGCGCATTTTGCCGTGCTCATTTCCTTTGTTATGGCTTTTCCTTTTATAGCTTCCTTTTGTCGTTCTCTCTTCCTTTTATGGTTGGTTTTTAACCTTTCTCATTTTTGTTATTTTTTTTGCTTTATTTGCTTGGATCAGAACGGAGCAGATTTCATGTTGTTATTGCGAGATGTTGCGTGCTCTAACAAACTCGGCGCAATCGCAAGATACGGGGCATTGTGGTGGCAATGCACTTCAAACCCAGTGGAACGCCCTTCTTTTCTCCCCTTTCTCAAAAGAACTAAGCTATAGGTGGATTTAGGAGAGATTACAAAGGACTGCTTCAACCTTCTAGGCTTTAGTTGCTTTTCTCCCCTATGGGCTTAATTCTGGAAGATTTCCCCGGCTTATTTTTGCGATAGCGCCAGAAAACTTGTCCAAGTTTCACAATGCCGGTCGGAATTTGAATCTAGGAAGGCCTGTTTGGTCGTCTATGGCCTTAGGAATAAAATGTTGGCATAAATGCGCTCAGTTGGCTTAAGCATTAGTTTGCATTCCCACATGTCCGCCGGTTCCAACTCACTGCGTCGACCCCGCCCCACGTCTCTCATTGCTTTTGTTTGTTCGTTAATTTGAATGCTTTTATGTTCGTCGTCCAAAGCCTCGCAGAGCAGACAAGCAGAACGAGCGTGTATAGCTAATAAATTGGTCATATGGTCCTCTATGTACGTAGCAAAGGGATAGGACCTCCGTTGAGCTTGTGCTTTTTGTAATGACCCTTCCATCTTGTATTGGGCTTCGTGAGGTCCTGCTGACCTGGAATATCTTAACACTTCTGAGTTTCATGAAGCTCTGGTCAGTAATCTGGTCAACGTCTCACGGATCCGGTTTAGGAGGCCCATCGTTGGGCCCGGGTTGCGGTTCTGAGCCTTCAGAAATCTGCGGGTGTAATTCATGTGAAGTGGCGCGGATTTACGTTCATCACATGAATGGAATTTTCTCCTTGGTGAGCCCTTTCCTTCCTTAAAACTGAAAAAGTCAGGGCAGGGTCAACCGTCCGTTCGCACTACTTGGACGAGGGGGGGGGTCGCATTTGTTATTTTGGATAGGGGTCGCTTGGGGTTGAGCAAGGTTAAGTACCTCATGGAAAAATGCGAATTGGGGTTGTGAAAAGAAGGTTGTATTCGACGAGATTGACGGGTTTTCTGAGGGTTTTGGCGAAAGTTTGCGAAGGTAAGGGGTAGCGAGAGCTTTTCTCAGATCCACCTGCCGAACTGGTTCTTCGATAATCATTTGGACGACGATAAGTTTCAGGGGAGTGTCCCAGCAAGCGGTACTCGCATAGCTCTCCAACAGTCTTCGCATTCCCTCACTGGTATGACAGGTGAGAGCGGGGGGAGGCTTACCACCTTTAAGCTAACATCTCCTACGGCGATCGTACCGAATGGCACGTTGGAGGGCAAGGCTATTAAAGGGTTAAGAGCAGCGGTGACGATGTCAGGTCCTTCAAATCAAATGGTTCTCATTCTATTTCGAGAAGCGTGTCGAGTCCGAGTTGTAGCAGTGCAGCTTACCGCGGTCCTAATGAGGCCAAATCCTGGACGAGCTCTCGCCACAACCAGTACTTCGCTTTGCCCAGGTTGACTGCTTGATTGATATCAGAATCGGCAGCCAAGGTAGTACTGCTGACTTGTATATTAGCTGACCGTCGGAGTAATTAGTTAGGCCGAAAAGCCTTTAATTGTCACTAAGAGGCTTTGCTGGGACTAGCATGCGTGGCTTATCCCAGAAAAGTTGCTTTACTCAAGATTCTTCATCCATTTATCCTTCATGTAAACCGCTTGAGTGTAGCGCTAGCTTATTTCCCAATGATGGCCATCATTAGACCGCGTGGCGCCCTTTTATGGCTTTTGCTAGAATGTCTCTAGAACACTCCGTATTACCTGCTCAATACCTTTGGGAGGAAGGAATGCTCCAAAACCTTTCTATAATCATTCAAAACCACCCTTTGTCCCGTGGCTTCTCACAAATACCTCCATCTTAGACCGACGTGTTACTGTTGGGGTTCGATTCGCGAATCGCTAGCCATTCGCTAATCGATCGAGTGAATCGCCTATCGAAAAGTATGACGTCGGCCTAACAGTCGCTCCCTGATCTCGCCATAACATAAGGTCCTTATTATCCATCTTTTGTGGTTCCCCCTCTCCATTCTCTCCTTGACGGCCACTATATCTCTGATTTCGTGAAGCGCGAACTACAACTTGTGAACTGTGAAACCTACTTGTAAACCAGTATTAGAGCTTAGCAGAGATCTAAACCAAGCCCATTATAGAAGCCCGTGTCAAAGAATCTTTTAGATAGCGTAGACCCAAGAGATAGCACAGATGTGCCTAGTTGCGCTTCAAAGTGCGCGACAGTGGCACTAAAGCTCGAAACAACTTAGCATTTGCGACTAGTCCTGGCATTTGGCGAGTTCATCCATCTAGTTCATCGTAGTCATATTACGTCTCCATTTAATATGCAACGTGAATTCGCGCGTAGCAGCTTATCAAGATATAACGCCGCAAGTGAGTTAGTAGAGCCGAGGACCAGGCAACTTCGTACAACTCGTCCGGCCACGCCCCTTCCTTGTCCAAGAGAAATTCTTGTTTGGGCTTCATCGACGGTCTTCTCTGCTTTTTTACCAGTTTATTAACCGCTTTGGCCCCACTGATTGATCTGGCGTCTGTTTTGAGCTTCCCTTTGTCAGCATCTCCTTTTCGACCCTTCCAATTTTGTTAATTGACAAGTTGATGTATCAAATTTTTTAAGAGTAGCTCTTGTCGTCAGCATTATCAGATTGGTTCAGCTGCTCACGTATGGCATTCATGTGCTATAGAGGGCTAGTAACTGTGGAATTTACAACAATTGCGAAACTGATGCCTGGAAGAAAAGCAACATTTGCTCGTTTTTGTGAATTTATGCCGAGGCATCGTATAAAGTAAATTATCCTAAACGGAGGCTAAAAGTTTTACAGCTATTTTTTCCAGTCAGAGCATTTTTGAGAATTTCCATCCTCAATCCAATAAGTAAACGAGCGTTCCATAGAACTTTACGTATTTAAAAATGCAAAATGTGCCCAAAAGTGTAAATCAAAATCCGCGGCAATTCCTGTTTTTGAGCTTGCAGTCAGTCACAATAAAAATGCCCCGGTCAGGGTGGGCGCCAAGTGGTCTGCGTATTTTCAAGAGTGTTGCTCAGTATCAAAAATCGTCGTGTCTGAATAATCCGTTCCTGCAACGATGAAATCTGAAAATATTAACTCTAATCACCTGTTTTTATTAGCTTAATTATATGCGAATTCGTGCACATAACATGTGTTTTCATTGAAGTGTCTCAAGTTTTTCTTTTCTCACGATCCAACAGTATCAATGTGGGCTCCATTTACTACACTTTTAGACAATGACAAAATGCTGCTATCTCTGAGCTTCATTTGATTCTGGATCGTAGATTGAATTTCTTGAAGCTCTTCCACTCTTACACTTTATTGGCAAGCTTTCGGCAATAATGCCATCATCAGACCAATCTTAAAATTACAATACTTGCGACTGATCAACTGTTCTTATACAATAAACACGATACATCGACATACCAGCGATAAGGGAGTACGGAGGGGACCTATGAGGGTCGGGAACGAGTGAAAAATGAGACATCATCCCCGAGGGAAGGACTTCATTGATTACGTAAGAAGTCTCAAAAGGTCACGTAACTCTTCCTTTTTGTTAATTTCTGGCCTGATTTCGATGTATTTCCCGCGCTTCCATGATCTTTCTTTCCAGTGGCCGTACCAAATGTCTATGCAGAACGCTTACATCGAAAGATGGAGCGTCCTCATTCTCATGTCTCAACGTACGGTGTCTGGAGAAGCTGCTATGAGGATAAGCGGCGGGATTGGCCAACGCTCTCCTATGCTCGTCCAGTCGAATCTTCAAAGGTCTTGCCGTTTCCCCCACGTATTTTTCTCCACATCCTCTGCACTGAACAAGATAAACGGTGCCTTGGAGTTCACAGATCTTCTCTGATGTGCAGTATCGACAAGATTGTTCGTGGCACCGATTTTCATAAATTCGGGATGATGTGAAGAGATCTTTCAGGGTAGGAGGAGGACGGAAGACAAGTCGGATGGGAAGTTGGGAGTTCTTCACAACGCGGTTCACCTCACGTGCCATTTTGTCGTGGACAAAAGGCATCATGAGGGTTATTCCGTCTGCTGATCTATGTGGAACCCAGGTCTTGAAAGTTCCTTCGAAGTATCCATTACTTTCAAGAATGCTTTCAACTTTGGTGTTCACAATTGGGTCCCTTCGTGTCCCTAACTTCTCCTTCGTCCTTAGAAGATTCCGCACGACGTTCGCCTTCATATAGATCGGATGGGCACTTCTAGAGTGCAACAAGATATCGGACGAGGCAGCTTTTCTATACCATAGGTGTTCCTTGTAGCCTTCACGTATTCTCACTTGCGTATTGAGAAATGGCAAAAAACCATCCCTCCCTGGATCTTCTCTTGTGAAGGTGATGTTCATATCGTGGGTGTTCAGTCTTTCTAACGTTTCCACAAGATCATCTTCCGTTGCTTCCAATAACAAAGACGTCATCAATATAACGCTTGTAGAACAAAATTCCACTTGTTAATGAAGACTTCTCTATGTGGTCCAGAAAGATGACTGCTAACACCGGTGCTATGCGATTACCCATGGCTAGGCCTCGTTTTTGCTTGTAAAACTTGTTGTTGAAGCAAAAAATGTTGCATTCTAGTGCCGCTTCAATGAGGTCCTTTATTTCGTTTGCGGAGAATCCCATCGTGGGAACGCGACCACGATTTTCTTCCAGAAGGGATAAAACAGCTCGCACTGCGTCCGCATTATTCACATTGGTGTATAAGGATACCACATCAAAGCTCGCGTAGAAGGCACTGGACATTTGGTGAAGCGCCGAAATGAATTCGTCGACATTGACAATGTGCGCTCCCACATACCGCAACAGTGGCGAAAGTAGTTGAACTAGAAGCCAGCTCAACCTATCTGCCGGACCACCACAAGATGCGATAATCGGTCTCGTTTTGATTTCGCTTAATGGGAGTGACATTGTGTCTGCAGTTGTTGGAATTTTGTGCGTCTTCACCAGGTTGTAGAGAGTCGGCACTGTAGGTACCATCCCATGCAGTCGTTTCGCCATTTCTAGGCTCATACGATTCTTCACCGTCGTCATGATGACATTTTTCACTCTCTTGCATACAGTTTCGAACGCTGATAAAGTACTCTCCTCGTATACTGTCGTGTCTGAGAGAACTTGAGCGGTGAGAGCCTTATCCAACGATTGAGGCATTACAACAAAGGAACCACATTTGTCGCCCACTGTGATCCTCAACACACTCTTCCTTTGCAGTATTTTTCTCACTCCTCTTCGTTCAGTTGATGTTAAATTACTGCGATAAGGTTCACTCATAGCGTTCCGATAAATTCCCACGCAAATGCCCAACCAAATAAACCTCGGAAAATTTTAAAGGGCTCATTTGCTTGGAATGGTTTTTTTTTGAAGTTGTGCTGGAGGACTTGTGAATTTTCTTGTGAAAATTCACAGTTTTCAATGATCCGATTATAAATTTTGTGGATTTGGTCACTCTCACAGAAACGTTTAGCTTTGTCCGATCTTGGAATTCACTTGTATTCATTCCTCCCCTCTCGTCTCGACATTTTCTTTAGGCCAGAGCCTGGGGGGGGTTGAAGGACGAACGCGTGAATGCAGATTAGTATTTTTAGGATGGCGATAGAAAAGCGAACGGTGTGTAGAAGCGAGCGCGTACTAGACTCGTGCCCAGAGTTGCAGTCTAACGATGGAGGTTGCTTAGTTGGAATCCTACAAACCCGGAATTTGACTGAGTGTTTGCTATGTAGCACTCGGCTTTCCAAAGAACCACGTGCACTCGAGTGCAGACCCTACAACACCACAATGACACGCCTCTGCTGAAATTGGTAACTAGTGGTTCATAGTGATAGCTGATAGTTAAAATGATAGTGTAAATCAGTGACAACTGATAGAATACAACTGCAACCGGCTGATCATTTCATTGGCAGAAACATTTACATTTTGTGAAGGCCGTCGTCACTTGTGTTGTGTGGTCTGCACTCGACGAGCACCTGGAATTCAGAAACATAGTATAGATGAGGTAGCTTTTACTATACACTTAGAATGCGGACAACCTAATTGAAAAAGCCTTTATATACCTCCTCATTTCACAAAGTAAAGTTGCTAAAATTCCAAAAAAAAACTAGATAACAAATTCAAAAAATTCGTAACTGCTCTGGATTCTCTGGGAAACTCAACCATCTTCGAATTTATCGTAACGAAAAGCGGCCCTGACTGTTCTTATGTCCTGTTTGTTTATTACACTCATATTTTTATGAAGTTTTTTCTCGATTATGCTGGTAGCAAAGTCTCTGCTATCACCACATTTTCATTTTTTATGTGACGGACATCATTCGATGCACTATAGTGACCACTAATGCTCGTTCTTTTGACAAACGACCACATAAAGCTTCTCGTAAAGTACGCAATAAGATGGCTGTAGTAGACGAAGGCCTTGGATTTACGTGTTCATCGGCCCATGGGACCGATTTTGTGATATGCTGTGATTGAGCTCAAACCAAGTTCGGATTCACTACTATCGAGCTGTCGCTGAATGGCATTACGTCGAAAGCGATTCCTCCAAGCAAAGGCCTAAAGAGTGTTACCAAAAACGGGACACAAGGGTGCTGATTTTGTCATTTGAGGGACTTTGGGAGGAGAAAATATCAAACCTAACCGTCTATGGCGTTTTTTAAAAAGATCCGCCCACTGAGTGACCCCGCCCACTTGCATGAAAATAAGCAACCGTGAGGTGATGACCTACCGAAGCTCCTCCGAAGTCATCAGAACATCCCGACACATGCCCCACTCCAGGCGCGAGGCCAACATTGTTGGGCAAGTACAAGTGCCACTTTTGCTTTATTTTTCTCGTCCAAAGCGAGAAACAGTGAAAAAGGGGTCCCATTTCTCGGCTAGTGAGTCGCTTCACCTCTGATTTTTCTTGACCAGTGCACCCTCTATCACCTCTACTTCCAGCTACGATGACAAAGATTTTCCGTCCCGTCAGTCCTTAACGATAACCCTGCGGGCGGCTGGGCTATTTTGTCACTTCCCTCAACTCTACCCGCAACATCAGCACCGCGGAATGGCCGATGGTATGTTCAGGGGCAGCCATGTAAAGCAGCTGGACTGTGTTGCCAATCACAGCATTACGAGGTACAGATAGCCTAATAATAAGATCTGTAGGATTCCCAGTTTAGCGCCAGCGGGGCCTCACAAATCGGCACACTGGATTCGTGATTCATCTATTAATCTCTGATAATTACACCCTTTTCCCCCCCCCGATAAGTCAAGCTCTTTTAATTTAGGGGACGGTAGCAAAGTACCCTTAACTCGCAATCAGAAGTAACGATCGGAGATTCTAAGCAAAGAATAAAGAATGGAGAGTGCGATCCAGCCCAGATCAAGCAAGAGCTTCCTACTTTAGATTTCAGACGACAAAATATCAGGAAACGAATAAATAAGAAAAAAAAAGGTTGCAAAAGTACCTGAAGATTATGGATCGCAGCTGCATTCTTTGATTCCTAACAGGTTGAGCTGGTCAGAGAAGAAAAAAGAGCACGGGATTGAAGAGGCGCAGTCACCACGTCTGACACGTATGACCCTCCAGTAAAAAGTCCTTCGGAGTACTTTTTACTCGTGGGTCAACGTGGCGTCTGCGCCTCCTCGACCTCACACTATTTCTTTTCTCTGCCTAATTACGAATTAGGTTTACAAGTTAACTCTCTAACTACTAATTAAAATGGTTTTTTTGGTTATGATCTAACTGTAGGTTAAACAAGACTTAATGTGTTGAGAAGCGCTCTGAACCTGTTATCTAAACTGACTTTGGTCTGAGCTAATCTCGACACGTTAAGTCTGAATTAATGAAGGTTTGCTACCGTCCCAGATTCTTTCGAGCTGAATTCCTCTGAGCTAATTAGTGTTTATGTTATAAAGGACCTAGCCTGTCTCACTATGCATTGAATTTCCCTTCAACACGCACGCACTCAATGTCTCTTCTCCAACCCTAATACTCCAGGAATTTCTCTAGCTAGAGGGCAAAAGCGCTCCCTCTCAGCTAAGAAGGCAACAAAAGAAGTCCGACGATTATAATCTCTGAATGTCAGCCTCGCGTTCGTCTTGCTCGCGAGGATACAGTAACCGCTCCAACGACTCCTACAAAATGGCAATTACATTTACGAGCCATCCGCCTCGTCTAGTCCTATGGAAATAAACACTTACAATAAATAAATATATGAATATAAAATATTTAATGAATAAATATGTGAATAAAAATAGGGTGGTATGGCTCGAGAAATTTCCATTCTAACCGTTCTATTTGCTGTCTCGATATGATTGCGTTTCCTGTCTCATGACTTTTTCTACCTGTTCCGCGTTTGCTCATGCCTGTGCAAACGGTTCTGTTTTCGTCCAAAGTCAGACTTCGATGTTCAAATAGTGACGACAAAGTATGGCAGCTTCATAAAACAAAATATGATCGCTTTCAGTGGAATCAGCTCCACAACTGTGCAGGCCATCTCATTTATTTGCTAGTTCCTGTCTGACCTTGATTTACGTACCACTAAAGCAAGCGATCAGCGATTTTCTGAGGAATCCATAAGAGGGTGGCGGGGAGGTTTTTGATGGTACGCTAAGTGACGAAAAAAGCAGAAGAAACTCCTTTAGGGAATCCTCATTGTCAATCATTTCCACTTAGTATGGGCAAGCCCCCCACCCGTAAGGCGGCCAGACGTATGGAACGAAGTTTACCGCAACTAATTTATATCCATAGCGCTAACCCATGCTCCTGGAATCTCACATCCCCGTGCGCTGCGGCGACACACCCTTGAATCACCCACGCAAGCTAGTGGGTGCCTTGGGGGGGGGCGGTGGCGATTTCAACGACTGCTTCAGCCAATCAACGCACTTTTCATCGTGAAAGGCCAACATCGCGCTCTCCGTGCCTTGATCTATTCGTGGGAACTGTGATAACCTTGACTACAGCTCCCGTCAAAATCAGCGTAACTTTATTAGGCCTAACTTTTGTTTTTTTTCATCAGCTAATAAGGAATTCCCCCTCCTTTTCTTTTCGCGATCATTTATTTCCTTCAGTCGCCTTCTCAAGCCTAAAAATTAAACAACAAATGTGACTTGACCTCTCAAAAACGCCTATTCGGTCGAAACGCCAGAACCCTAAACCAGGTCTCAACGCTATTCGGGGTGGCGAATAATACTCCACCTTTTTCCTCTAATTCATCGTGATCGCTCCTAACAAGTCATCTTGATTTACGCGCTTGTAAGCGTTATCCACAATGAATCACCAGCCGATCAACAATGGACATTGGATACCAGAGGCTGCCAACAGTCATACGAACGACCTGGAAGTGTAAAATTAACGATTATCCCTCTTACGAGCCAACTCGAAAATAGCTGTTCCTACCCGTTGATGAGACTGGACAAAACACTGCTAGATATACTGTGGCAGAAAACCGTTAATTGAAACCAACCACGCATTTAGTGAGATAAAGAAGAGCTACAACACTTGCGAAGTCAGGGAAGTCCACAGAATAACGTGGGAAAGCGAGGTGGGAATTGCATCACAGCGCCATACCGTCTGGCCAATTCGCTAGATATGCTTATTTCACCCTTTGAAATCTTAGTAGTTCAGAAATAGAGGCGCTCGGCAGAAATCAAAGAGAACCCATCCTTTTTTTTTTGTTTTTTTGCTCTTTATTCTTTGCAACAAAAAAGCGTTTCCTCATCTACAGATATTGCATCTCTGTACCGTTGATTCTAAACACTGACTGACTTACTGAACACATTTCTGCTCGAGTACAACTCAAATTGGTCCTACAGTAACCTTCCAAATTACATCTGTAAACATCCCTGCTTTTCGGAATTTCGTCCTGGAGAATCACCTCTTTATCTCGATTGCTGCCTAGCTGGTTCACTTAGTTATTGTTCTGTGTTCCCTAGTTTTACTGATGTTAAGATGTAGCTTATACGCGCCTCCACGTGCAATAATATAAATAAAATAAATAAATAATAAATACAATACAATAATATAAAGACTAATTAAGAGAAGAATGCAGAAAAATTGAGATCTCAAGGATAGTCCGAATTGGAAACCTACAAAATATCATCTATCGGACTTGTTAAGGAAGTACTGTAACATCAGGTCAGCCTAGCTTCAAGCGCGCTAACCTGCAATACCGCAGTCTACTTCCGCTTAGACTCACACTATGAAACAAGGTTGTCAAAAATTAGTCAAAAATATCATTTTGAAAAGAAATGGTGTAAAAGACGTCTGCAGCGTTTGTTTTTTGACGATACGGTATCACTTGCCACCAATCTCACTTTTTTCACAGAATCCTACAGAGACCGCAGTACGCCGCTTGTAGCACTGCTCCAACTTTCCAGCTTCTTGGGAAAGCAGCCTTAGGTCGTTGTTTACGAAAATGTGAATTTCCATAATTTCCCCGTAAAATTTGTTGATCTTCATGTGCACGGCATGCTGGCTCTTGGGACTAACATCACACTTTCTAGTTCTTTACATATCCTTCGTCTTCTGAACGTTAACAGCACCGCATTTTTTCCTTTTCCAAATGGAAATATACGAAATATACGGCTTTTCATTAGTAAATAATAAATGTGATTACCGTTGTTACTTAGCCTTGTCCAAATCGCGCCACGCATTCCACTTCCATTCTCGATCGTTGTGGCGCTCAATGCGCTTTTGGCCAACACATTGACTTTTGTGATCAGTCGATGTGCAAATTTGGATGTTTAGCCTGACAGATGAGAATGATTTCAATTGAAGGTTTCAGAAAAATGGAATAACTGGCTGGTGTAGGTGCGATTCGACTAATATCTCATCCTTCCCCCACGTGGTCAGCCGGCGGCGCCACTCACCGCTGCCCTACGCCTCTCACAGTGAATATTTTCGTACATTCATCTTCGTCGCTCTTGAGATGTCCGCCGTCGCAACTTCACCTTTTTGCGGCGGACATCATTGGTTGCCGCCGAATGCTGCCTTTAGATCGCTTTTTGTCTGAACCCGTTCGCCCGCTTTCGAAGGATACGACCCCATAAAGCTTTTTGTAATGCACCGCATAAGATGCCGTCTACGACAGAGGTTCCTGCTTTAGTCCATTTGCCCATTTGCGTAAAATCAGCTCGAGAGCTTTAACGCTGACACATCGGTTGTCGAGGGAAGAGACAGTATAGTTACTCAACTTGATACTAACAAGAAGGTGATAAAAAGATGATCGAGGGATTCGGTGTTGATCGATTCGTTTTCGATACGCCATGCTTCCGTTTCCACTCGTGATCGCTGGGCATATGATGAATACATTTGATCTAAGCGAATGAATTTTGGAGCCAACCGATTGCAGATTTCTAAGCGATTCATGGACCTTTGAATATAATATTCGATTCGAACGAGATTCACTACCCTGCAATAACGCAGATAGGTACTCTGGCTGCGGCTTGCAAAAGTATGGGGTAAATGTAGTTTTGTAAATCTACTATATACGGCTGCTAGGTTAAGAGCTTATAGCAGAAGGCCCAACATCAGAAGTGATCTATTAGTCACTGAAAATAATTCTAAAACAACTCTGGTACTCGGATAATATTGGCTGGCTCATCTGCATATCCTGCAACCTCGGTTAATTATTGCTCTTCGCCCTTAAAGGCACAGGTCGGGATTCACTTAGTGTTTATTTTCTTCATTCGGACAAGGAGTGCGATGAGGAAAGTTAGTGTAGAGAACAGCATAAAGCATTAGCATCGCCAAAAAAGACATTGAAATTTTCTTTGAGAGGTTTGCCGAGGTGCGACGGAGAGACACAGTGCTGCGAGGAGAGGGAAAACGCGAGGGAGCACGTGACACACGGGAGGACGATTTACTTACTTTACTTTTATTTATTTTTTCTTATTAGTCGCACCACGTATGCAGCGACTAATAAGAGGAGCAGCGTGTGTAGCGGACAAGGCATGGTCTCAGCCCCTTGCTGCGCACTTTTGGGTCTTGTTGACCCTGAACTATAGTTACCTGTCTGAACGGCCAAACTTAGAAGTAAAATCCGGTCTGAAAAATATCAGTGACCCGTCCGAAATTGGGTGCGCTTAATATTCCCCTGACTACCGTAGATTTCCGCGCGTTGTGGTGTAGGACCAGATCAAAATATGAGAACATTGTTTATACAATGGCTTCTGCAGCCGACGACATCTTCTCCGATTAATACCTTGTGTCAACTAATCAGGGCTAGACTTTGGAGGGAGGCCATCCATAGAACCGTTCACGAATCCCAGCTAATATCCTTCTTCATCTTTAACGTCCGTTTGAGCCATCCCTGTCGGATCATCAGCAGTTTCCCTTAGCATAATTTTGTAATGAACGTAATTTATAACTTCTTTGGTTTACGAGAATAAGTGATCTTGGATTCCTTAGGAGGGGGGTTGGCGGACCTACTAAGCTGGTATCCGGAGCCCTGTCCCGCCTAGGGCTTGCAGTGTATGGCCGGGCACTGCCCTTCCTCCTCCTAGCGAACCATGGACCCCTCTTCCCCCCCCCCCCCCCTCCTTCATCTCATAGTTGTCATGATACTGTGTCATATAGTATATAATCTACTTTATTCTACATAATCTGTGCTCTATTCTATTCTTCTCTATTGCGATTGTCACCATTCTGTGCTTAACATCGCTTCTGCATTGTATATCAGCAGTGAGAATTAAAATGATATAAAAATTAAATAAAAATATCGTAAATATAAATAAAAATTACTAAATATAAATAAAAAAGTATTCTTTCTTCTCCAGTCACTTGTTATATGACTATGATATACTTACTAAGGCTCTCGTCTAGGTATCTTGCTGTGCATCAATAAGGATGCTACGTTAATTCACTCCTGGAAACATCGATCACCTCTTATTTTTCTTTGCGTTCTATATTTTTTGCATTATTATCACGACTTTTTCCACATAAGTGGCATAATCAATCCTTCCTGAGACGCATCGTATTGAGTCTCTTAGTGTGAATAGAAAATGAGTAATAGAGCCGCTTCGGACCTCGTCGACAACTCAAGCAACGGTAAATATTTGCTGCACTTAGCCGTGAAAGCAAATCTCAGCTTAGAACCACCCACCCGATAATGTTGACAATGTTCCCGTTCCGGAGCCATTTCGATGACATGCCATTTTGTTGTCCTTTTTTTTCTATTCAGGTCCTACTTAATTTCCAGCAGTGATGTACAGCAGCGGTCAAAGGTGTTCTCCATAACTGTTTTTTGCGTTAATTTTTCTGTTGGGGAACCAGGTAGAGTTATGGACTGGCTTTCAACTTCGCCCATCTACGACCGATTGAGCCTAGCGGCAATACTTTATAAGTTGTTTGAGCGCTTGGTAAGTACGGCGTATGGATACCATGGGAAAAGCTAGAAGCTAGGTGGAACAGGTGCCCCCCCCCCTGCACATTGGTATAATCGGTGGGTACAACTGACCCTAGGGAAAAGAAGAGTGTGCGGGTTCGATTCCCGCCTGTTGGCGGAGTCGCCCATGACCCAGCATCTTATGGAACGAGATTACGAGAATTTCACTTTAGATTTCAACTGTCAAGGCTCAGGACAGGCGGCCAGCAAGCAGGTCTGTATAGATGTGTTCGTTTCGAAGACAGCACGCTTAGGACCCCTGTCCCGAAGACGCGATGGGGCGTTCTGAGAAGCAGAGGGTGGTTAACATGCACCTTGGGTGTCTTAGTCATCTCGTTGAATATCGCGCATTATTGAGCAAAGAACCATCTTTCGATTTCACTGGGCGCTTTCTTAACCGATCCGGTTGGCTCACCATTCCCTTGACCGACCTGAAAGCCCGTTCGATTTCTGCTTTTAAGGGTCACTGATTTTATTCGTGAAGGCAAGGTAGTGTGTCATGTACTAAGCAGTCCAAATTATTGGGGTACCCCCAGGAGGCCCGTCGCGCGTCAAGAAGGCAAAGTCAGCGGACGAGTCGCGCGCGTCCTATAGGGGTTTTTCGTCAAGGTAAAAAAAGGGTTCCATTGCGTCTTCATTCCATCGTGCTGAACTCGTCCGGCCGACTTTGCCTTCGTTGTCACGCGACGGGCCTTTGGGGCGAGTACCTAATTAATTGGTAAGGAGGCCGTCCGTTTAGTACTTCGATGAGGAGGGAAGTTAGAGTTGAGGGGGCCACTTCATTGGGATCTGCGTATATGGTACTACTGGATATTACTAGCACTGAAGAGTTAGGAAATACAAAGAGAACACATGGGATTTGAAGATAGGCTTTGTTAAGGGCATTGAAAGTTTCTATTCTTCTCAAGTTTTCTATCTCATCTCTGTTTTAGGTGCTTCACGGTGGTCGCGAACGAGCAATCATCGAGGCGCTCTGCCAGTTCAATCCCATGCATTCCTTGGGCAATCCTTATGTAGGTAGGAATGTTCGCCACGGATCGCTCCTCCGCTCTGACCGAGGTTGATCCTTAATAAAAAGCCGCAATCCCTTATTCCCTCAATGCCAATCCTCAATGAAATTTACAAATGAGCGTATTTCTAAAGCTCTTATCTGTAGCATTATCGATATCGTTTATCCTGATCCTTAGCTTCAGAGACGCGAAGCACAATGGAGTGGCCCTTCCAACTCCGTTTCCACCCTTTCATAACTTTTTGAAACACATAACTAAGCCTTTATAATTTTAGCATGGCAAACTGTGGCCAAAAACCGTCACTAACATCAAAAAAGATCAGAAAAAGGCCTTTCCAAAATTCCCGTGATACTGGGGGATAGCGCGGATTCTTGCGACACTTCCATGAGAGCGCTGGTAACTTGGTTCTGCATAGCCGTTGTCTAAAGAGTATGAATGGTGAAGAAAAAACGGCTGAAGGCGTCAGCTTAGTATTGAATTTTCCCCGTTCCCACCCTACTCAATTTTCCTTATTAGTTCTTCGCTGTCACTCATGTTGCAGCCTTACTTTCGAGTTTTTCACTGGTCACATCATGCGTCCAGTCAAGCATTTACTACCTCACTTTGCACTTGGCCTATCTGAGCCTTTGAAATTTTTAAAAAATCGATATTCCCCTTACATGTTCATCTTCGAAGTCTTTCTTTCTTCTTATTCGATTTTCTTTATCGATTTTTTCCGAGCATTTTCTTACGTGTCGCTTTTTCTGAATAGAATACTATAATTTGATCGTTTCAGTGATTGATTTTTTTCAGGTGATGAAGTGAGGTAAGAAGATGACTCGGCTCGATCCATACAGTGCCTCATTGCGTGAGGAGCAGAAGGCGATTCTTAATGGATTATTGGGTAATAGCTGATTTTCTGACCGTTCTCTTTTTTATTTTCTATTTTTAGCTATTTCATGACCTTTCCGATAATCGAACGAATTTGCGAGAAATTTTTGAGGTTTTAGAGGAATTTCAAAATTTTATATTATTTTTATAGCTTCTCCTTTTGATTCGTTCTTCTCTCTTTTGTTTTCATCCTTTACAACTCTCTAATAAAAACCAAACCCCAAAATTATTTTCTAACACCCACACACAACCGTAATATGATACCGTTACCGTCTACATCTGTGTAACCTGCCTCTATGTGGGTTCTGGGATTTTTATTCAGGTATTCCATCCTCAATGTGTCGGGATAGGTACCAAGAAGTAGCAAAATACCTCCTAGAGTGATTAGAGAGGTCTAAAAAGCACGTGGACGCGACAGGCTGTCGTTCTCAAAATGTGGCAACAATGGCCTAGAGGCGCGCTACCGGTTGTGTACTGTCCGTGCAGTCCTACAAACGCGGTATAGCTGGACGTTAACAACGCAGCACTTTTTGGGCACATCGATGGGACCGGGTAGTCTGTAATGTTGGGAGAGGGATGGGTCCCCAACGGTCGACGACGTCTTTACTTCAACTCGGTTGGTACGATAGGAGAGTACTGACGCAAGTGGTGCAGCTGGTCCAGTAGCTTCGCCAGAAGGACCGGTCTGCTCACCCTTGGACTAAGCCTAGGAGAGGGGACGGACCCGTCCTCTCTTTAAGGCTTAGTTCTAAGGTAAGCGCCAAATTGTGGCGGTTCTAAGGACCGCGTTGAAGTTGTCCGTCCACCGTCGGGGACACCATCCCCTCCCCAACATTCAGCATACGGTCCCAGCCGAGTGCCAAAAGGGCTGGTTTGCTTACGTCGTAACTTTGGCGTCTCGCCCTACATTATACGAAGTTATCTCTCGGCATCTCCTCTTCCTCGCAGCGCTGCCGTCTCTCTCGCTCACATGCGCCAAAAAACAAATCACAAGGGAAATTCTTTGTTTGATAATGACGGGAGCTTTTGCTTCATACTTCTACACACTCACGGCACATACAAAACCCCTGCGCTCATTGCAGCTTCTAGAAACTGCGAAGTTCGCGAAGCCAAGACAACATCCCTAATGCCCGGTCCCGCATGCCGTGCCTATTAAATCGCCCTATTTTGGTCAAAGCAGCAAAAGTTTTTCCGAGGGACAAACTCCGTATAAAGGTATCAAAAAAATGGCTTGGTAATGGATAGGCCAAACAAGCCTTCAAATAATGCGGCGATTTCAAAGAAATGCTGAATACATGGTGAACCCGTCCCTTGACCATCCCAACTTTTATCCTCGGTTTACGCTTTCCGTGACTATTCTCTTCTCTATTTCCCTTATTTCTTACTTTTTCTTAGAGATCGGACCCATTGCCTTTCCTCGGAAATTCCCATTTGTTTCGATGTTTCCGGTACATCTTATGATATCCGGGGCTCTCCCGAAAGCTTTGAATTAGAAATGACTGTGGGTGGTGTGGCACAAAAGAATGGGAAATGATCCATTGAAAAAAGCCGACAATGAGAAATAATGATTTGACAACGACTGAAGATGGAATGATTTCGGAACATGGCATTCGCCGTGTTTGAATTCCCCACGGACATGATGAGAATCGCGCTCAGTTGTTTACGCCTTTTCTGAGTGAGCGTCCCAACTAAATTCGGAACGCAGCGGCTGTTTATGCAAGTGAAAGCCCACGAAGCACTTTCGGAATTTCCAGGGATATACTGATATAGTAGGATCCTCCATATTTAGGCACGCATGGGTGCGATTTACTTGGGTGCCACTTCTTCAAGAACGTGGGTACATAAAAACTTCATTAATCCTCACTTTTTTGATTTCGTTTGATTTCAAACGGAAAATGTGAAAATAAATGAAAAAAATAACTGAAAAGATAGTGAGAATAATCCGAGACTATGTTGGGCTAGTAGGACACAAAGTCATGGGTGGATGGTGCAATGACTGGGGGCGGAGCGGTTTTGATGACGTCATTGGGTTGTGTGGGTGGAAGTGTGGAAGGTGATCCCAGACCCCACCAACCCATGAGTTGATACAGCAGTAACCATTAGATTCATTCAAAACCGTCGCGGAGCTTTCGTCAGCAAGACGCTACGAACTCTTTAAAGACGAACCCCGGGATTAGAGGTGAGGTAATCTCTAGGGTGGATAGAAAAGAGCTTATGGCAGTCGTCGCCAGATGCGCCATGACACCGCTTGAAAGAGCGCTACAAGGGCGCTAGGGTCCTAGGGATGCATGTACCAGCCGTAGTTGGTGAGTTATCGGGCGCTGAAACAGCGGCTGCTTCTCTGAGTTCGTACAGCGTGTTTTATCGCACTTTCTGTTTTCTTTGAACTCTATAACATGCCTTCGTACCACACAATTTACAGTGGTTATTTTGATTTTTTATTCGTTTAATTCACTTCGCACCCCCACGTTCTTTCTGGGCTCCCTTGACCGCCAATGTTGATTCCGATGGTTGCCTTAAAGGACGAATTCACGATGAAAAAGCAACCCATTTCAAATTAACCTAGGGATGGTGAGTGGTACACGAAAGAAGGAAGAACCATGAGAAACGGCCCAGAACCCGAGAAATGGGACCCCTTCCTTGCCCGTTGATTTGAGCATTGATGCGACTCTCATCGCTGTGCCCTCTTCAACACTACGCTCTCTCAGCTATCTAATCACTCGCCACGTATTGAACTGCGGCGAGTGATCAGATGATCGGTGGGCGGACTCGGCCACCGCGCCAAGATTGAGCCATGATAGGTCGCCGAGGTCAACTTTTTCGGTGCCAATTGCGCGTCAGTCCGCACCCTCAGGAGGTCCGCGGGTCCCTCAACTAGGTGAATTACTCCTTCTTCGACCTTCATTCTAATCGTGAATTCCTCCTTTAATTGTATAGCAGCGGCTTTGATGGAAATTCCTGAATAGGAAAGAACAAAAATCAGTTAGATTTATGGCTAAAAGCATAAAAACCATAGAAAATTTCTGATAGGAAGAAAAATAGTTAGATTTGTGCAAAAGCATAAAACATAGAAAATTTTCAGAGGAGATATTTAAAAGAGTAGTTCAACTTCCTTTTCGTAAGTGCCCTGTGCTCTTTAAGGGAGGAAAAGCGCTGACTGAACACACTTCAAAAAATAGAAGTCAAATACATAGCGTATACCAAAATTTTAAACGAACCGTCGAACCCAGGAGGAGATTCAGTGACAGTTGTTGCTTTCAGGGCTGATTTACGATAGTTACGACACGACAAGGAGGATAGAAAACACAGTGAACAGTATATTTCGGATAACGGTCGCGTTGTTGGTAATTGTGGTACTGTTGGTGGTCGGCATCATAGTATTCGTCTGTATTCTCGGTTGCCGAAAATACCAGAACGAAAGGTAAGTAATGGTGGATTTGTTGTGGTCGTCGTCCTGTCAAGTATTGTGTCCGTACTTCTCATACTGGTGTTCGTTCTGCTGGTCAAATCGCATGATTAACGCTCACGCGAACTCATCCACACATTCCTAAACTATTTTTTAATCCCTGATCTTTTTTCCCTACTTTCTCAAGAAGAGTGTCCTTAAAAAAGCGCGTGAACGTGTGTATGCAGGGGCATGTTTCCTGTGTGATTGATATTTTATGATCTATTAAGCTGCTTAAAAATTCAGCGCTCCTTTGGACGAAACTGTAATAGGGCACGTGAAGTTCATTTAACATACTGTTTAGATTGCGGATTTTGCAAATCCCTAATGAAAGGGAAAGTGTTGGGGAAGAAGAAATTTTTGTGTGAATCACCACTGAATTTAACCACACAACAACCGAACAATGTGAGTAAGTTTTAAAAATATTTTGTAGAAACACGGGTGCAATGCTAATTAGATGGGCACGCTGATTTTTTGTATACGGTAAGCGCGAAATATACGTGAGCGCTGGTGTCCACTGCTATGACCAAACAAGACCGCTGTGGGAATTGACAACCACTGTCTCTGTTGCTTTTTCTACCTTTGATGGTATTTCATGCCTGATTTTTTAGAATATATCTGCTACTAGTCGATAGACTAAGCCCTTGGGGGAGGGAGAGGCCCTTTCCAAAGCACAGGATGGTATCGAATTGGTATGTTTTTGTACGCCTTAAGAATACGCTGGATCTTTCTATAGTGAAGTCGGCCGACCAGACACAGGATCGTCGAGTCCCAGTGCACCCGGGGCGCCAAGGGCCCAGATGTAAGGAGAGGGGAAAACGCGAGAAAGCCCGCTGCTACCGTGATGAGGAACACGGCCACGTAACCCCGCGATTCGCGTATGGCGCGACGCCCACGTACCCGCGATTGGTATGGCGCATCGATCGCGACGTATGCCGCAATTGGTATCGTGGCAGCGAAGGCATTAGTCTCAGCCGATACCACCAGGAGACCCGTAGCGCGGCAAGAGGGCAGAGCCAGTGGACGAGTCGTAGCGCGTGATGTGCGATTAGGAAGTACCATGTGCATTCTATTCATCTGAAAGCAAAACACCTACAGTATCCAGCTGCGGCTGTCCCGCTGACCCTGTCTTGTTGGCCCACCGACGGGCCTCGTGTCCCGGGTTACCTGGTTCTCAGGCAGCGCCCTTGCAAAGCACTTTTCAGATCGCGACACGTGTCGAGGCTACTGGCTGTGACAACGCGACTCTTTCTGAATTTAGAGAACTAATTTTGGCATATAATTAGGCGTTTCAGAAAGTTCTGTCGTTTTCCGACCCCGAATTTTAAATGCATGTATCTCGGCATAAAGTAAACCTTTCAAGCTGATTAAAAAACCATTCGAATGCGCGAACCTTTCTCTATAAGGAACCATTCTACTGGGAACGCTTGTTCAGAATGCTGGAGCTGTTGAGGCGATGAACTGAGGGAAGGTCGATTTGGCATCATGTTGGGTTTTGATGCATTTCTCTTCAAGGAAGCTATCGAGATCGTCAGAAATGTGACAGTAGATAGACAAAGGTCTACTAAGTAAGATGTTCGCAGAATCACTCTGAAGTCCAGCTGGTCCAACTTGTGAAGGGTTGGCGGTGCGATGTAGACACCTTTGAGATGTGTCGATCCACTTTATACATGAGGCAAGCTGGGCAGGCATGTCTTGTAAAGTTTTTAAGTGAATGGCGTAGATGTTGGACTGTTTTCTCATATGGCAGCTAGCAGTATCCTGTTATGGGAAGAACAGGCGCAGCGTTTACCTCATGAAGGTTAGCCACACGCCTTAGACACAGTTTAAGTTTTGCAACAGTTTCGATAGTGATTTCTAAGTCGCCGTCGAGGCTATCCAGGCAACAGGCCTATACATGGACTTAGAGGGGATCGCGCTGCTTAATCGCGTAATTCCGCAATCTGTAGAAAAACGAGTCGCTATTCATCACATAAACAAGCGACAATTTGATGGACGACCCTTCAAATTGGTGATTTGTCGCGGCACGCCCCTATCAAATTTTTTGGACTTTCCAGCTTCTTCCGTATAGCTTGGCTGTACAAACCATATACGCCCAGGTTGGGCAGAACCTCCTCTATGGTCTTACGCACGAGTGCCTCAATCAGAACTTTTGGCTAATGGGTGGCAACGTCCGATATCTGACTACCACTAGTATCATACCCAAGGCTCTCGCTTTCGTTACAATAACTTTTCGAACTACTGCATATGAGCACATTTATTGCGAATCTAGGCCAAGTGCATCGTTAATATTTTGAACTGTTCCCGCTACTTTCAGGTCTATTTAAAGCTAGAAAAAGAAAGTCATGCCACTTGCTCATCGAGTATACCGCATTCAAAGCTTTGAAAAATCTGTGAGATAGGTCATTTAGCGACAGAGCATAAGCTAGGCGGGTGAGCCACAGAGCGGAAAGCTTTCAAAACGGCATAATAACGCAACTGACAGTTTGTTCCTGGATTTTTCAAGGAACTAGCGCATCAAATAGTGGAGTGTCAAAAACGACAGAACTTTTTTGAACGCCCGATGAGTTCAACCCGTGCTTACAAGTTAATATTTCAGCAGTGGACACCGGCTCTCAGATGCTTTAAGTTTATGCCGTGTTCCAAAAATCGGCGTGCCCATCAAGACTAGCATTGCACGTAATAGCAGTGATAGCTCCTTGCAGCTAATGAATACTCAGTTGTATGAAATCTGAAGCCTCATACATATCTGTGAACAAGACTCCCTCACTTTTTGATTGTCGTACAATTTCTTAATTATTTTATATTTATTAGTGTTGCCTAATACATAGAAAACTTTAAGGTTAGTCAATAGAGGATTTTTATATGAAGGTGGAAAGTTAAGTTAATAAAAGTAGTAATCATTGGTCAAGTGAGCGTGTGAAGTAGGAATGGGTGGTGATTTTGTTGGTGCTAGTTCAGTTTTTGCTGTGAGGGCTTGTTAGCTTCCTGAATGGCACAAAAATTTCTCAGAGTTTCCATCGATAAGACTTCACAGTTAGATTGGGGTGGTGGTGGGACTCTCCGCACAAACTTTGTTCTTGTTCCTGCACATTTTTTTGATTTCCGGTGGTCGAAATTTGGCTAAATCTGGGTCTACGTTCGAAAAAAGAACGTGAAATTTCGAAAGGTATTAATTTTGCGAAGTTTCGTAATTTTTAACGTTTAGCAGCCGTACGCCCCTTCCACCATCGATAGATGTGCAAAGGGCTGGAGGGAGTTCAGAAACGGGAGGAAGGGACTGAATGGGTGAATACCTCTTGAAGAAGCAGTCTTAGTCACGGCAGGCTTGGCTAAAGTACGGAGGCTAGTTGCTTGTCTGAATTATCCTTTTGTCGCAGAAGATTCAGAAGAATAAAGGCGCGTAGGTCAACCGTGTGCACAGCCCTACCTCAAATACGCTATCTCACCTCATCCTCAGATGGTTAATGCCAAATCTCAGAAAAAGCGCTGAGTGGAGAATGAGGTGGAGGTGTGGGTGGAGGTGGAGGGGGGGGGGGGGTGGACAGGTGAGCAGAGGGGGTGAAAGTCCACATAATTGGTGGGAAAATTCTGCTAATATTTTCAAGGCTTCGCTAAGTAAAACTTCCAAAAATTGATGAATTTTATTGATAATGTTGATAATCTCGCTAGCTGACTTTGAGAATAAGGCTCCATTCCGCCAAATACGAGCCCCCCTATTTCAACATCCGAAGCAAGATTCCTCTCTGCGGCCGGACCGCACGGTATGCCCTGATTGGAGGAGGGCTCGAAAAAGTGAAGAATCATAGAAGTATCCTGATAGTGAGTGTGGGGAATATTATGTCGTGTGAAAGGTTTAGTGCCCTCCGTGTTTCCATGCGCGATTTTAGGGACACTCTGCAGAGAAAGTTAACGCTTTGATATCTCTTGGCTGTCCTGGTCGTGTTTGGCTGTTGGTTGCATGGTGTGTTGCCTTCTCACTCTCGGAGCGCTCGTTTACGAGCATCTCTTTTAGCGGCTCGGCTACACAACATGCACCGTTGAAAACATATCGCGAACAACGAAGGCCAGAGCATCAGCCACCAGTCACAGAAAAGCTCATGCGACATCATACGCGTAGCGAACCGCAGCCGCCGCCACCACAGCCGCCCTCATCCTCCTCACAGGCAGAGCCTCAATCGTGAAGAGCAGGTGCTGCTGCTTATAACGATGAGGCACTCATACTACAACTACTACTTAGCTATATAATATGTCTATCTATTTCTCTCAGCCCCAATGAATCTCATCTGAGCGATGGCGCAGTTTTCAGGGCTTCGCCGATCCACCAACCGCGCAAGTCCGCGCCCATCGAAATCTGAATGTGAATCCGCGTCATCCGGGTCCTATCAGACATGCTCAAGCCTTCGAACTCGAAACACTCCATCGCTGAACGCCTCACACACCGTCCGTTTCTCCTCCATCTCTTCCTGCCCTGTTTAGGTTTTTCTTTTCCTTCCATGTCGTTCTTTCGTACTGTTTCTGTGCCCTAGTGGATGATTTTTCATGATCTCTGTTAATGTCAATTGTCGTCGTTAGTCTTCGCGCGCATTCGTTCATTCATTCATCCATTCATTCGTTCATTCATTGTTGTTCACCATGTCTATGAAAATTGTTTCTAGGCAGTGAATAGTAGTGTAATTTTGTAAGAATTTTTATTATATTAGGCACATAGCACGCGCAACTACTGCCAAACTTTGATAATCACAAATAATCGAAATGCTCAAGTTTCTTCACATCTCTTTCATCGTACTGCTGGCAAATTTGACACACGACTCCGACCATCTCTGCCATCTCAGTTCGCTATTCACGATTGTGACATGTTGACATGTATCTGCATCCTTGTGATTGTTTGAGACTTTTCCCGGCTGGAGCGCACGAATTTGTAAGGCCGATGTCAGACTTTGCGAATCGCGCGATTCGCTAGCGTCTGCGGTCGCGTCGCGGCCAGAATCACTCAATTGGCTGGTACCGCAACGCGACCGCGGACGCTAGCGAATCGCTAGTAGCGAATAACTCGATTCGCAAAGTCTGACATCGGCGTAAGACTTTCAGGACCTAAGAAGGTTCAATATGCGCACTCTCCAGCTTGGAATAGTCTTATCTGTAGAGAAGATTTATTCTATTAAAATTTTAAGCTCTGCAATAAATCAATGTATATGTACAACATTTCGCATGATATTATATGTATAGAAAACACAATGAAACACTGCAAAACCAATATAGAGGGGCTCCTTTGTTTTGCTACTCGACCAAAGCAGTGCGTGCAATGGCGACTCAGATGCTTCGAAACGTCAAGGGGGCGGATCAACCATTATCCACGTCAGTGCTATTACCTTTCCAAATGGGGCTACTACCATTTAACAGACCCGGAAGGACGTTTTACTTGATTGGTGATGTTCGAAAGCGACCCTCGATCCTCACGGTATGTGGTACTTGCTGCTGCACCATCGGGTACCCGACAGGAGGCCCGTCGCGCGGCAAGAAGGCAGAGTCAGCGGACGAGTCGCAGCGCGTGATGTGCGATGTAGGACGTACAATGGTACATTCTATTTAACTTGACGCGAAATCACTACAGTACGCGCTGCGACTCGTCCGCTGACTTTTTGCCGCGCGACGGGCCTCCTGTCGGTACCCCTGCACCATCGCCGCCCAAAATTTCTAATATAGGATCTTATGAATCGCATCAGTCCCCTCCTTGATTCACTAACTGGATTTTATTAAAAGGGCTATTGTCACTGTTAAAGGGACAATAGACGAGGCTCCCTCGACGAACTGGTGGGTTGGCTCAAAATTGAAACCCCGCGGCGCGAATTCCGCAGAGGTAAGCAAACCAGCCCTTTTGGCGTTTCGGCTGGGACCGTATGCTGAATGTTGGGGAGGGGATGGGGTCCCCAACGGTCGACGGTTTACTTCAACTCGGTTGGTACGATAGGAGAGTACT
>MU893475.1:0-30941 GCA_036418205.1 Ostertagia ostertagi
GTCCTTCTTCGTTTAGGCAGCCTATCCGGGCCCTGAGATTCTAGCAGCCTCTCCCGAGCGGTCCTACCCAACGCTGCCGTATTGGGGGCTCCCTCAGGTTCAGGGGAATGAGGCCCATCCATATTGCTGTTTTCGGCATATTGAAGGCACACGAGTAGCTTGCCAGGCTCTGTCGTGTGGGCTAGGATAGACCCAAGGTGTTGGAGTAATTATGAGTACGTGCCTTTGACAACGTGGAGCCGCACGAGCTGCAGGCAATCACCAACTCACGTCCGAGCTTGCGAAGCTATGCAGAGAGGCGATAAAGGAAGATCTCAAGGAGCGAAGAGCAGCAGTATTAGCTGAGGCTGGGAGGAGCATCCGCAATGCCCGCCGAAGCTTTGCCAGCTACAAGACCAAGATGACCTGCCTCCGACGTCCGGATGGAACAGTTACTGCATCCCGAAGGGCAATGGAGAAAGTCATCCACGACTTCTACTCGGATCTCTTCGATAGCCATGTCCATCTGCCTACTTATCAACTGCAACAGGATGGATACGTCGTCCCCTCAGTTCTCTCTTCCGAAGTCCGACACGCCATCAAGTCGGTGAAGAATCGTACAGCACCCGGTCTCGACAGGGTTAAACCGGAACATCTGAAGAATGCACCGCCAGTTATCATCAAAACTCTGGCTCGACTCTTCACGCGCTACCTGTCGGAATGCAAGGTACCCACTCCGTGGAAAACCAGCAGGACCGTGTTGCTGTACAAGAAGGGAGACTTGGACGACATTGGCAACTATCGCCCAATCTGCCTGCTGTCTGTAATCTACAAGCTATTCACTCGAGTCATCCTTAACAGGATCGGCAGAATACTAGATGAAGGACAGCCATGCGAGCAAGCAGGGTTCCGAAGAGGGTTCAGCACGACAGCAACTTTACGACTAGGATCTCATCATTCTACAAGGTGGTCATCAAAAGAGGAGTTAGAGGGGAGGACTGCGCCTGTGGTAAGGTTGGTCTACAGCTGAACCTAACGAAGACGATGTTTATGAGAAACGGATTGGTTCCTGATGCCCCATTCACGCTCAACGGAACGAACATCACCGAATGCTCCAGCTACGTGTACCTAGGTCGGGAAATCAATATGATGAACGATCTAGCTCCAGAGCTGAGCAGGAGGAAACGAGCGGCTTGGGGAGCGTACAAGAACATCGAGGGAGTAGTGAAGAAGACGAAGAACATCCGGCTCCACCTCTTCGATTCCGCTGTCCTTCCTGCCCTAACCTACGCCTCAGAGACTTGGACTCTGCGCAGGCAGGACGAGCATGCGGTCAGCGTTATCCAACGCGCTGTCGAGAGGACGATGCTAGGAGTAACCCTATACACGCAAGTGCAGAGGGGAATCCGGAGTTCCGAACTACGCCAACGATCGAAGATCAGGGACGCTGCCGTTTTCGCCAAGGAATCGAAGATAAGGTGGGCCGGACACGTCATGCGATTTTGCGATGACCGTTGGACCAGAGCGGTTACCGACTGGATCCCTCGGGACGTCAAACGAACACCTGGACGACCGATGGTCAGACTTCTTCACGAAAGCTCTGAACGAAAGGAATGAAGGACTCGTGTCCCTCCCGCGAGGAGGGTCCACTGGACAACTCTTCGTGCACGCTACAGGGACGAATGGAGACGTTGCTGGCGCCCGCTCGAGCAATTATATTAGGTTGTCCGAAATTAATGCCGGTTTTTGACCTCCGTCTTCAAAGCAACATATCTCAGCTCAACTCAACATTTTCAGTAATTCAAAAAAGTGTTGGAAACTACTCATTTTTCTTAACAGGAAGCGTACTGGTTTAATTAACGAACTTGAGATACAGGAACAATAGAAGCTCAAATATCGGCCAAGGTCTTTTCCATCATGTCTCGGTTTTCAAATTTTTCTCCCCAAGAAGCTGTCGAGATTGCCGGAAAACAGGAGGTTGGTGAGGGTGAGATCCTGCGAATGCACTGTAAGAAGCAAAGCTGGATAGGTTGATTTATCCCTTTCTTACGAAGACCTTTGTGCGACATGTGGCTGGGCGTCAACATGGAGAACAGTTCTTTTCCTTCTTCTGGTTAGAGGCCTTGCTCTTTACGGAGCATTATATCGATGTTATGGACAGACATTGATGCTCTACCAAAATCACCTGGGTTCAGAAAGCTGCGATGCATCATTACTCCGGAAGGCCACGAAACCATCAGCATGGTCCTCACCTTGTAGAAATTCTACTTTGGAAAAAGTTTTTGATGTTCGTAGTTGTTTAGATTTTTGGAAAATTGCTCTATTCTATAGCGAAGGGTCCTATTTCCGTCGAGGATGACGAAAAGTTCCAGAGTCGGACATTTTGTTGAGTAAAAAAAGTTGTGCCAAGATCCCTGCAAGGTGACTTTGCTGCTGCTCAGTCAGTTCATGCGGTACCCACTTGTCCAGCTTTCTTACCTTCCCAAGTACCTTCAGGCGCTCCGAAAATTTCAGTATGCTTGCTCAAGGTTATGCTGCTGGCTGCCGTACACTTGTTTGGAAATCTTCTTCTGCCGGGTCTTCAGAAGGCCGCCGTCAAGAGGAGAATGTCGTCCGTAACCCCCTCACTTCGAATCTAGATTTCCCTAACTTGAAAGCTTCGGAGCCATCGAAGCAGTGTGCTTTTATTGCAACATCCTTAGCCCCACACAGCAATCCTATTCCGAGCTGTCCGCACAGCACCCTCTCCAAATTTCAACTCATAGAAGTGAACCTGCTCAAACCACTACTTTGACGCCTTCACTTCAAACCTTTAAAAAAAAGTGAGGCCCGAGTCCCATCAAAATACAATGGCCGTGCAAGAAAGAGAATGAAATGGGCTTTCCAACGATATGCAATAGTACAGCAATCGTATGGAAATTTCTCGGAAAAATATCAAATAAAGTATGAGACATTGAAACCGGCATTAATTTCGGGACAACCTAATATGATCAACGGGACGACAGGTGATACAGGTGATTCCAGAGGTGAATCAGACAAAGTCAATGCCACTTTCCTCTCCTTGGTTTGTTCTAAAGCATGGAATTTCACTGAAAGAATTCTGTTCTTGTGCTCGCTGGAAGATGAAGTATTTCAGAACGAAATCCCTTTAAAGGACGAATTCACGATGAAAAAGCAACCCATTTCAAATTAACCTAGGGATGGTGAGTGGTACACGAAAGAAGGAAGAACCATGAGAAACGGCCCAGAACCCGAGAAATGGGACCCCTTCCTTGCCCGTTGATTTGAGCATTGATGCGACTCTCATCGCTGTGCCCTCTTCAACACTACGCTCTCTCAGCTATCTAATCACTCACCACGTTATGTGGTCGTAGTCGCAGTGGCAGTTGAAAGTCTGCCCCCTTTCCCACTTAGGCACGCCTTGACAGCTTCTAATTTTATGAATGGTTGTTAATTTTTCGACCCCCTCTTCTTCCATTCGCTATATACGACTATCGTTCTTCTTTGCGGTTGACCCTGGTCTGCTGCCCACATTCCTTTTTGGCCGCGGGCAAAGTACATGGCAAGTCAACGTACGTATGTAGCTAGTACATGTTTAACATTTTGAGAGCTTTTGAAACGCGTGAACCGAGATTGTTTTCCATTGCTCAATTTTTACGTACGCCCAATTCTAGAATATTATCCCCGAGACCGTCTCTCGTCTATACAAGAAGTTACCCGTTCATAAAATTAAGAAAATTGAAAAAAGTTCCGCTATTGCTCTTTCATTCGCGAAAGGATATCTTATAACAGACGACTTCGCAAGCTCAAGGAGAACTGCTTGAATTTCGACGTATTTTTACGACGCTGATAGATTTTGGAGTTAAGTGTAGATTGACCACTGAGGAAATTGATTTCCCATATCTTCCACATGTCGCCATCAATAGAAATATCTAGAGAACATCCCTATTGGTTGCGTCCCCTCACACGCGTGCGTAATACAAAAACGCTTTTCCTACCACAAACCTGATTATGATTTTTTCGAATGAAGGCATTCGGAAATGTTCAACACGTTGACGACCGGCTGTTGCGCATGCACTTCCGACATTTGAGGCCGCATCAAAGATTCGTTTTCTGTGTTTCTATAGGACATACACTAGCGTGTACAAAAAAAAACGAGGCTCACAGAGTGGGAAAAATTCCTTAAGTTGGCAGAGGATTTTAAGGCTGTAGGTGTGCTTAGTTCATTCCTCGTTTTCTTTTCATTAACGTAAACATGTTGATAAAAAGGAATAATAGAAGTGAATACAAACCTATTCGTATGGGAAGATATGTGTTTTTACTGAAAAAACCACGTCCAAAATTTTTTGAACCCAAAAAAGCGAAAGTAAGTGAAATTTGCCTTTTCTTGGCCATAACTCGTCATTTTGGGTCGAACTGTACTGCTCCTATCGATAAGTTAGACACACCGAACATTATTGAAAAGACTGGATTCGATGTGAGGCGGCTGCGCTCGTCAAACTGCTCTGGGCAAACGCGGTAAAGGAAGCCAAAATGCGTGATTCGTCAACGTGTTAAATTTTAATTATTGCTGTATCTTGAATAGCATTTTGCTGTCAGGGATGAGCTGTATGCTAATGTTATTATGCGCTGTGTGTCGGTGTAGAGGATGTGTGCCTGTCCGCCCCGCCACACAAGGGTTCCCCGAGAACCATTGCTATACAGTGCGTACCAAAAGTATGTGGACACCCTAAAATTTCCATTCTCTTGAAAACTGTTGACTTCTGCACCATGCGACCACCACCATTCAATTTCTCGTATGCGAAAACCTTAGAATTTCTCATTTCTCACCAATTTACATGCAGCTTTAATTTTTTAATTGATGGAAAAACCTTGTATCACTGTACCCCTGTATCAAAAGTATGTGGACACTTTTCAAAAAAAACGGCAATATCTTCAGAATCTAAAATCGGTAGGCCTACCAAAGCTTCTAGTAAGTTAAGCCATTCTGTTTGGCATGCTATGAACCAGGGTCTGGATACATGTCTTGCAGATCTGTTCCCAACCAGCAAATTTCACCGACGTGTTAGGTCACTTGTGATATTACTCTTTCGTTCAATGACGTAGAGACCGCCAACCACGATACCTCTACGTTTTCGATAAGGTTAAGGTCTAAGAATACGATAACCGATCCGACGGTTTTATGACGCAAAAAAACTTTGGCTGAGCCCCTGAGAATCAATTCCAGGGTGTCCACATACTTCTTGTTACGCACTGTAGTGACCCAACAGCGCAGGGGTAGTGTTCATCCGGGCGCTCCTTGGTATCGTTGAGATTCGCTTCCGCTGTCGCCTAAATTTCTGCAGTCGTCGCAAACGTTCTCGTCGTCACATACTGAAGTACTCCTTTGTCAATATGGTCGGTTCGTTCCGGCGTCCAGCTTCCTTGTAAAATGCGTTTTTCAGTTACCGACGGTAGTGGGAATCAGTGCTTGGGGAGTAAGTGCGATGACGACACGATTTCTGCTAGCGTCCCCTCCTCGATTACCTGAGACGGTAGTAAAGTACCCTAAACTAGAAATCAAATGTCGGTGATTTTTCCCCATTGACGAGGAACAAGCAGTGTGGAAACACGGACATGACCCTTCTTGAAACCACCAGCCTCGCACAGTGCCTACAAAACCTTGCGACACTCTCGGACTTGCGACGCTCTCGGACTTGACATCGCTACCGCTGCACTGAGGAGCCCTTCTTATCAACAGTGAAAGGAGTGTAGGTAAAAGGAATAGCCTGCAACGGTAGCAGACCTTTAGACATCTCGAAGAAATGATCCCGTGACCGGTCCAACACCAGTTTGGGCCGCGGGCGCTATACCATAAACGACCAATGCGAGGCGCTTCCCTTTTTCTTCCCAACATCGTGCTTTGACCCATGCACCTAGCAGTCTGAAGCTCGCCAACCCCAGAAGTCCTCCAAAGGACTTTGCTGCACTTAACGTGCGTCACTTGCACCTCTCCAAACACATTGTATTCCCCCCCCGCGTCCCGTTTTCTGTCAGCAAGCCTTCCTGCGCGTTTTACGGCTGCGCGTAACAAGGAACCACCCTGCCAGGGAGCTGCAGCTCACCTGGGAAACTTTCTTCAGAGTTTCATAGATAGGTCTCCTAGGTGCCATAGAAGCGATTTCCACCATCATCGGGAAAACTTGCACCTCCACGTGACGTGCTCATTAGAACTGCTCGTTAAGGACAAGTTTGGCTAGTTTACCACCGTAACTGATCTATAACTCTACCAATTAGTTGTTGTAACCCTCTTGTCACAATTGTACTGATAGTCATCTCCACTTTCGCAATTATTTGCCTTCTTTTCCCTTACACTTACGGTGGAGCCTCGCGCCTATAATATATGGCCCCAGGAGTCAAACCTAACAGGCTGGTATCAGGAGTCGTCCAGCAGCGATCGGCAAAGTTGGCCATTGCCCTTCGCCTCCTTGTTGGGCCAGTGCACCTTCCCCAATCGGCGAACTAGATTTGTACAAGGGTCACTTTGCCCATAGCTCGAATCAACTTTTCTTGGTACAGGGCACAGCCAATGATGTACGTTTAATGGCAAAGTATTCCTTAGATGTTCGTTTATAAACAGGAGCAGGCTCCCTTAACTGCCCTCATAGTTTTCGGATTGCAACGTCATCTACCATTGATTTCAAGCTCAAGGAGACCCTTATTTGCATCGCTCCAGTCCGAAGCTGCTGCGTATCCTTTTCAATTTGATGAATAATTTTCTAAAGGCTATATTTTCACTCCATATCCTGCACAGTGCTCAAAGAAACTGTTTACTAAAGCAAACTCGGTCCAAAATTTGTGCAGTCTGACTGCTTCTCAACTCTTTCACGATTTTTGCTACCATTTGCCTTTGTTTGAATTCTGATGACAATGTGCCTCTTGTTTTCACCAAAGAAGAAGTGATGATAACAATAAAAAAGATTTGATCGAGCAGAAAGGAAAGGCAAGAGGAAAATATGGGGTGGCTGTATAATTTTGCGGAATAGGCCAGAGCGGCTTTTTCGAAAAATTGCAGAAAAACTTTTTCAAATTTCAAAGCTGGAACTTTGAGTTGGTGTGCAAAATAGCATTCATACCTACAACCTTTTCCATATGGAGTCCTTCGAATACATCTCGAGACGAAAGTTTTTGCACAGGTAGCTGTATAGTTATGCAAAGCAGTGTATCTGCGTCGAGGAATTGTCGAGGAGAGTCGAACCGCTGAAAATTTCTATCCTCCTTTATCACTAAGCAATGAGTTTTGCTAGGGCCACAGAATCCTTCAATTGCCACCGAACTTTTTAAAACTTAACTTTGTAATGAATAAGAAATTATACGCTCATCTTCCATGGATTACATTCTGTCGTGAGACATATATAAAGTCGAACTCATGGCAGAATCGTAGCCATTTGAAAGGTGTTACATACTCAGCATAGCTTGGGTCAGTGAATGAAGTGCATTAGATGTAAATACATGTTATATGAACCACAACTATAATACATATGGTATATTTTTGTACTGTGCTATTTCTATTTCGATGCGATCACGTTTCGTCCGAATCGGTGGTGCCCCAAGAAGAACTGTTAGGTGTGGAGTGTCAATATACGAAAATATTACTAGAATACTGAAAGATTGTGAAGTCATAAAAACGTCCGGAAATTGCGGGACTTGTTTCTGACTAACGAGTCATTGCACTATCGAAGATCGTCGTTTCGTCCAAATTCGTTCTAGTGTAATTCGATGGCAGTTACGCATGTCTTTAGAGTAACCTTCCAGAAACACGTCCTCTTAGAAAATTTTGAGCCTTGAAATTGCTGCTTATTGAAGTTGAACTCTAACTTCGAAGAAAAACTGCTCACTATGCTTGCGCTGCGAGGCGGAGTTTGAAAAACTATTCACCTTTGGCTATGCCATGTAAGAAGTTGGTAGTTAGGTTTTTCCACGATGGATTCCTGAACATAATGCCGCGAGCAATCCTCATTTACATGCCATGTTGGTAATTACGCTTAAGGTTATCTTGTTCAAGATACGTTGGTGACGGAAGACGATAAAATGATGGCGGCGTTTCTCAACAGCCTGGCAGTGTTTCCTTACTTGAAGGAATCCTCGAAAAAATCATTCATTCTTTCTCAACTCGTTGTGATCACTTGAGACAACATACAAAGTTTCACGCACAAAGATTCAGTTTCCGAAGAGAAACAAACTTACAAAAACACACTCTATGGACAATCGAAGGTAATGGCGCGGAGCCAAAGGCGGGGCATGGAAAGAAGTCCGCCTTGGGCGGCTACGTATCAGGCGACGCAATGAAAGAATCGGGTTAAAGCGAGCGATTTGGAGAGTAGAGACAATTTGAACGTTTTTCGAATTTTTTTTTCCAAAACAAAACATACAAATACTAACATACAACATACAAATATTTTTTCTTTTTGTTGTTATCGAGAGCGATCGGTCCCAAGCCAGTGGATTATGGATAAAAATAGAATCACGTTTTCCGAGAAGGATTCCTATAATCGCATCAAAGCAATCGTTAGCGAAATTGTACTCTGCCATTTCTCACATGAAAACTCTGTTCGCCTCGAAACCGAAGAAGAATGCTCATAGGAAACGTCCATGCACGGTAGCCAATTAGTATTATCAAAAAAAAAGAATACCGCTCAAATCACGCAATTCAATCATATTTCTTCTACCATTAAAACAAACACGGGCCGGGCCCCAGCCAATAGCTTTCCCAGCAAAAATGATCGTACTTTGCGACGCTGTAGTACAATAGATCTGAATGTGTACTATAATATCGCACTCGTAATTGCTAATTACTGCGACACCAAATCCATACGTGCACAGCTATGCCTTCACTGTTCAAGTGGACCCATTTGCATAATGCCATTCCTTTCCGCAAAAGTGCTAGTTTGTTTCCTGTTTATGGGTTGGTGTTAGCACCTATTGCACACTCACAAGCCCGCACTAACCTTGGGTGGAACTGAGTGATGATCAAAGAATAATTTACGCTTCTGAATTTACTGCTATGGAGTCGGCCCGATACCGATGCCTCTCTTGCACATCACAAAGTACCATGTGGACAATCATCCAAGTTTAAGCCACTGGTGCCAATCATGTACGGCCCTAAACTGGGCGCTCTTATGGCGCCATCATCCGCTGTACGCGCTCTGTGCTGGGTTATTTCATCCGGTCCACACATGCCCACATAACATCGCGTTTTTTGGCCACGCCACGGTTGCCTAGCGCTAATTTCTGCACTTCCTCAGTCCTTCTCGAGGTACTCCAATATTACCTTAATAGTCCTAGTGCCCTTTTGCGAAGGAACTCGCTAAGCACTTTAGCTCGCCGTGCGGACATGCCTGTGCTCACATGCAGGATACCAACCGCACACACACAGAGCGCACCACACACGCAAGCATGCATGGATACACCTGTATGGAGAAGCTGGTATGAATCGACACAGCACTACAGAAACAGGGAGTCCATCCCCTGAATCCACCTGCGTCTCAGGGCAAGTACATGGTGGCTTTTGGTCCGCGATTTACCCCCTATCCGCCACCTGGGGTCGCGCCACGTAGCCTCGCCACCAACCGGCTCGAGATCTTTCAGTGAGAGAGGACCCTCAGTGAAAGAGATCCGTTAGAGAAAGGTGGGCTCCAAAGTGGAGTAAGCCGCCTACCCTGTGATCCCATACACCAACTTCTGCTGCACCGTGGTTTACCCACTCCGAAGTCTCACCTCCTTCCCAAGCTCAGTCTTAGGCGCTATATAGTGAGAAAGCCCAGGAATGCAGAAAGTAAGCGTTAGGCGGCGGGAGTACCGAAAACAAATGTTACATTGGCAATTAAAAAGAACCCCAAATAACCCCCATACGCAAGTTTACAGCGAATTTGGTGAAACACCCTTGGCGCCAACTGGCGCCAAATGGCGCCAATTGGCGCCAGCGCCAAAAATGGATATCATATTCGTGATCAGGAGCCTCGATAACCCCCATAGGCAAGTTTCAGCGAAATTTTTTTTTGACCCATCTCGCCCCTACTGGGGTTGTAATAGTGCAATGGTGCCCAAAGTTCCGTGGAGGATTCTTTAAAAAAATCTGCATTCACGTGTTGCATCTTCTGAGAGCACTTGTTGAAATATTCACTTCAGAGAGTTCTAATAAATAAACATGAACATATTACAGTAAGCAAGATCGTGAACAGACAATATAAAAACAACAATATTTCACATACAGAAAAAGTCGGAGCAGTAGAAAGAACGATTGAATATAGATAGATTATATTTCACCATTTAACATTAAAATCTTCTAGTTTGCCCTGCCCTCCACTCTCCGCAACATTTTCCTTCATCTTTAGGAATAAAATATTGTGTTCCTTAGTGATCCCTTGGCTTATCGAGTACGCTCCTTCAAGGAATCGCAATCGAGATCTATGCCTCGCATATACTTTTCTGCCTCTTTATGATCAATTGCAGCGCCAGGAAACCTGACCGTTGGACGCCAGACAGTTGCTTGAACTTGAAGTAACACACTAATTTCAATAGCAGTCAAGCATAATCGACTAGAGTTTTGTTCCTTTTGGTAAGGTATATCATGCAGTCCTCTTGAACAATGCCTTTTTGGATGTATGTAGGTGAAAGGAAAACCGACTGCGTCATTCCTTCGACATGCCAGCATGGAGACAACTGTGCTGAAAATAACTCGGCTAATGAAAGAGTCCATGTTACTGAGAAGTGATTTCATGGCATCCACAGTGGCCTTCGCAGTAAGATTTGATGGCTCAGCCGTCCAATGTAGGCACTTCTTCACATTAATCAAATTTCAAGGCCGGGCCAGTGCAAACAGTCGGTGCCAAGTATGGAGGTCGAAACAGTCGCGGTCACGTCTGCAAAGCCATTCTATTCTCGAGTAGTGCGTTCATTATGGGATGAGGCTGTTATCTCAAAACGAGCTATGTTGGTTGGAAGCAGGGTCGACCGTCCATGCGCACTATTCGAACGATGGGGTCGCATTTATGATTTCGGGAACGCGCATTGCATTTTGGGGATGAGCGAGGTTATCAGAGTGGGAACGAAGGTTGAGGAGGTTGTTAGAGGGGATTGTTCGGACGGATTTCTTTGACGAATTTCGTGAAGTTGTACGAAAGTAGCGTGAATTAGACAAAATCGGAGAATTTGCCGCTTCATTATACCAATCTTCCCAATCTCCCCCCCCCACTTCGCCTCTCAGCTGTCATTTTGGAAGAAAGGAAGTGGGCGGGGTTGGGCTGAGTCGTCTGGTTTACAGAATGAAATGCTATGGAAACATACCATGATGGTGAGGGTCGTGGTCGGGGTAAAAGTCAGCGAAGTAGAGGGGAGCCTCCTAAGGCTGATGGTGGTGGTGGCAGTCACATTGAGACCCTACTAACCCCCTATAGGGTGGGGAAGGGTCGCAAAGTTTTTGAAAGAGTGGAACTTGACGGTTGCTTGTTGGGGTTGTCCACTGTTTCGCGTGTGGCGGCCAACTATGAGCCAGAACGAATAAGCATAGAGAAGCAGGCAGCTCTATACCTACCAGCGGCGAAAAAAGGTAAGTACAGAGATATGCACCGGAAAAAGCTGCTAGTCTACTACAAGTGACGCAGAGCTAGTGAGCAATGCTGGCATATTGTCACGAACTTCCTCGAGTTATTTTCTGCGATAATCTAAATTCTCTACTGAAACGTTTTCAACTTTCTCGCTCTTCCAGGACCTCGTATTCATTTTTCACGTCTTTGTCAGGGAACATTTGACGGATTTCGTTATTCTTCCTGTGTAAGTTCACGAATCATTAAACAAATTCTACAAGATGAAGATCTTTGAGCGTCAAACTCTCGACCTTGTACTTGTCTTATTTTGACTTTGATGGAAAACTGACTCATCCTTATCTTCCGAATTCTGATTAACAACTACAACAAAGGGTATGGGCGTTGCTCGAGAGACGGTAATTGCATCTTATAAATAGCAGAATTCGTGACGTACCCCAGTGAGTAATCATTGTTGCAGTAGGCCAGTTTCTCATGATTTAACGAAGGATGTGAATCACATATGAGCCAAATGGTCAACCGAACGTCATATTAGGAAAAATTTTGAAATCGAACGATTCTCCCTTTTGGAAGGGGCTCTCAAAACAACCCCTTTCGGATCGGTGGCGTTCTTGGTCTCATTCAAGGTGATTCATCTTTTCACGCCTTGAAATACTCGGACTCTCGCGAACCATCAAAGCTTCATCGAGGGTAACATAGCCAATGAAACTCGAAAGTTCTCCTGATTATGATATAGAAGTTCCACCTCAAAAAGAGATTGCGAAGTCCAGAAAACTCTCAAACTTCTCAGTCTCGGTAGTCTGACCTCGCCCTTGTCTTACTAAAGATGAATTACCCCTTGTTGGTGAATTCCCAACGAATGGTTCACCATCATTCGAATGAGTCTCATTGTCAATCACAATATGTATTTTTGGGAGCTTCTGTTCAATCCAAATGGAACAGTCAGTATTCAAGCATTGTGGACCATAGTGGGTCTCATGGTTAGTTCAAGCACCATTTTCAGTTTATGCGCCTCAGTCCCCCCCCGTCCTTCTACAGCTAATCGATAATAATCGTCTTTTTGCTAATGGGCTGTTGTGGTTTCTCAAATGGTTTAACGGCTTTTATCGTCATCTGACCTATGACCTTCATGACCGCGATGGACCACCGCAACCATCGCTTGTCCTTTGCAATTTTTAACAAGATGCTCTCGAGCACCATTTCAATGTTCTATTATATTTGTAACAAAGAATTCAGGTATTGAGCACCTATTTTAGCTCTTTGCAATACTCCTGTATGAAACAGAATAAACGCGCTTTCACCTGACACGACCTCCGCATTTTCACTACAAAAACAAACCGAAAAGGATTGTGGATCTAGCCAACATTACTATGCTATTATAAGTTTTTGTGACATGGCAATTTAGACTCTTTTTGATCTGAACGAATCGTTCATAAGTAGTAGTTTACAGGTTATCTGGTTAGTGGAACGGGATGAAAAATAAAACTACAGTACCCTCGACAACAAGTTTCGTTTTTGTATGGATGCGCTACGCATGTATGCAGAGGCCTGCGTTGGCTTCTACATCGCACACGAGATTCTCGACCGAGACGGGACAACAATAGAACCGAAGGAGCGATTGATCAGAAACTGCGTAACGAGTCGTTATCCAAGCTGCGCTCAATTCGAGTATCGGTTTAGGTCCGCTTGCAGATCGCTTCAAGAGTGCTAGTCCTGTGCGTGTTACGTTGCAGGGGTCTACGCGCGTGAGCCGCGTACTCAGGTCCGGTTTCCGATACCAGCGATATCGATGTCACGCCCACTGCGACAGGAAAGACCTGACCGGGTATTTAAGCCAAGGTGTAGAATTGTCTGACACCTTCCGTTCACCCCAATGGACTTAGAACAACGGATTAAAGCGTATCGCTTCGTGGCCTATTCTGCGGTCACCTTCTCTGTTGTGGCTGTCCTTTCTGTTTGTGTTACACTTCCCATGGTCTACAACTATGTCCATCATGTGAAGACATCTATGCACTCAGAAATCAATTACTGCAAAGTAGGTTTACCTTGTTACACGCTGAACAGCATTTGTTTTGATTTCTTATAACTTTCTCCGTAATTGGTGTGTTTAGGGATCAGCTAAGGACATTTGGAGTGAAGTCAACAGCCTCAAAAATATTCCATCTAACCGCACCGCTCGCCAAGCCGGCTACGGAGATGCTGCAGTTTCTGCTGGATCCTCTAGAAGTAGCACGGGAAATGCTTGCGAGGCTTGCTGCCTTCCAGGTCCAGCCGGTCCCCCTGGAGCACCAGGAAAACCTGGACGTCCTGGTAAGCCAGGCGCACCTGGCCTTCCTGGAAATCCAGGACGTCCACCTCAACAGCCATGTGAGCCCATAACGCCTCCACCGTGCAAACCCTGTCCGCAAGGCCCACCCGGACCTCCAGGCCCTCAAGGGACCACCAGGCGACCCAGGACCAAATGGAGCACCCGGGGCCCCTGGGAACGACGCACCTCCTGGACAACCTGGACCAAAAGGGCCACCTGGGCCCAACGGAAATCCTGGAGCTCCTGGCGCACCTGGAGAGCCAGGGGTGGATGCAGTCTCAGAACCTCTTATCCCAGGAGAGCCAGGTCCAGCAGGAGAACCAGGGCCACAAGGTCCTCCAGGAGCACCGGGTCAGCCAGGAGCAGATGGTGCACCAGGTAAGTGTAAAATTAGACTGCAAACAAGTTTGAATGTGATGTTCATCCTTACATCTCAGGGCAACCTGGACCAAAAGGACCACCAGGACCGGACGGAAAACCTGGAGCAGATGGAAATCCAGGGACGCCTGGACCAGCCGGACCACCAGGAAATCCTGGAGAGCCAGGAATTTGTCCCAAGTATTGCGCAATCGATGGTGGAGTGTTCTTTGAAGACGGAACTCGACGTTAATAGCTTTTGTTATTTTTTAACTGCAATATGTCACTTTAATTATCTATTCCGGTTTTGTCAGAATAGAAGCCACTTAATAAATTATATTATAATACGGAACTTGTTCTGTGGAATGGACATCCGAGTGAGTTCTAGTGGTACACGATTACAGCCGTGAATCGCTGTTGCTCCATTATTTCAGTTTTCAAGAATATTTCTGAAGGAACCAGCATTAATCACTTCTTTCGAAGAAAACTCGGTACTTGTCTTCGAAAAATCCCGACACTAAAAAAAGCCGTTCGAGATGATGAAAGAAATGAACGATGGATGTCCAGTTTTGGGAGCGCCCAGGTCAACCCTCTGGATGAGAATGCTTTCGTCTTCACAATGATCATGTCGACAGACAAGCCGTTTTGAACATTTTGGTTACATGTCCAAAAATTCCTTCCATCGAAAATAATTAACAGTGATCACTTCGAGAGTGTCATGAGAAGTACTTTTGCCGAGTAAATCTCAAAATAGACCAGGGAGGAGAGCTACCGGTCTCAACTGCTAGTTGACCAGGAGCTCACAGTGACCTGCTGAAGTCAGACCACGTCTCACCCTTGTCATCCCTTTTTTAGCGTATGCGGGGATTTTTCCCAATTTGCTTGTCTCTATTCTATGGATTACAACATAACATAACTGTAAACGACATGGGTCACGGTATGATCAAATATGCTCCAGTTTAGCAGAACTTTTTTAAGCAGCTGGCAGCTGGGTTTATTCCTCGTTTTCCTCTGAAACTTCCTTCCCATTCTCATGATATGTCAGTGAGAAAGCATAGTGAAAGTAAATACAAACTGAAAGGATAGAAAAATATATGTTTCACTTGACACATCCACATCGAAAATAGTTTTGGCATCCACTACAGAGAAAAGACTGAAATTCCTTTTTCATTACCATTACACGTTCTTTATCGGAATTTCGTCACTATATACTCGATTACCTTCTACGCATTGAATATTGCTGAAATGTTTTGTACCACTGGTGCTTTAAAAAGTTATCAATAAAAATTTACGGATGCCGAGGTGCGGCGGCCGCGCTCGCAAAATCGTCCCTGTCCCACGTGGCCAAAAAAGCCAAAACGCGCGCTCAATGGGTTAAGTTGATGTGGCTATATCTGATGAAAGATCCTCCGAAGAACTTTTTGAACTTCCCGTCTGATTTTTTTTTCGGAAAAATGAACTTCGAGAAGCGACTAGGTGCTAGACAAGCTAGACCTGTACTTTCTTGTCATGATAAAAGTTTGCCACAGGAATGAAAAAGGAGAAAGTTATAGTCACTGAAACTCAAAAACCCGCATTCGCACGAGAAAAGTGCGAGGGAGATTTTTTACAAAAAGAGAGCGATCGCAAAACTTTCGATGATTTTCTAATAGAAACATGTTTGATGTTTCTGAATCTTTCTACGACTTTTCGGAAAATAGTTGCGTTTGGAATATGCTATGACCTCTCCACGATGGAGGTGCGCCTTCTTAGAAATTCGGGCCCTCCACTTCGTAACAGAAGCTTTTCCCGGCTTGCGAGGAAATCGTAGAAGTTTTTTTTTGTAGTTTTCTACTCATGCACATTCCAAATCTGCCTTAACAACATGAATTTAGGAAAGCCATGCGGCGAAATTGGCGGTGAAATCTTCAGTTGTTTCAGCTTACCACTGTCGAGATTGAATGCTGATGGTTCCTCACTGACTTGATGGCATGTCGGACTTCGGAAGAGAGAACTGAGAAGCGTATCCATCCTGTTGCAGTTGATAAGTAGGCAGATGGACATGGCTATCGAAGAGATCCGAGTAGAAGTCGTGGATGACTTTCTCCATTGCCCTTCGGGATGCAGTAACTGTTCCATCCGGACGTCGGAGGCAGGTCATCTTGGTCTTGTAGCTGGCAAAGCTTCGGCGGGCATTGCGGATGCTCCTCCCAGCCTCTGCTGCTTCAGCTAATACTGCTGCTGCTTTCGCTCCTTGAGATCTTCCTTTATCGCCTCTCTGCATAGCTTCGCAAGCTCGGACGTGAGTTGGTGATTGCCTGCAGCTCGTGCGGCTCCACGCTGGCGTATCAGCTCAAGATCAGCCGTAGGCATACCATCATCCCCTGGTGACTTTAAACTCTCTGCGGTGTGTTCGACAACGAATCATACCGTGAGCTTAAAAGAGTCAATATCCCAGTTAATAACTGTCGTAGGGCTTCGCTTCCTGAACTACGTTGCTCTCTCAACACGCATCGAGAAGTGGAATCTTGCGCGGAGGAGACGATGGTCCGATCCCGTGTAGAACTTTGGAACAACAGCGACGTCGGTCAGGCAAAACCTTCGATTGAAGATGATGTGGTCTATCTCGTTATGGAACTGTCCATCAGGTGACTCCCAAGTCCAACGAAGGTGAGAGGGCTTTTGGAACTGTGAGTTACCATGGATGGTGTTGGTCGACATGATAAACTCAGACAGTCTTTCGCCCTGCTCATTCCATTCCATTTTGTGAGCATTTCCAGCCCTTTTTTTATTATTTATCTATTATTTCCTTTTTTTCTATTCTTGGGCCAATAGCGTTGAAGTTTTTTGAAGAAGTTATTATCTTTAGTGTAGGACTTCTTCAATTCCATGCAGAATGCTTCGTGTTTTCCTCGTCGTAGCTTGATGTTGGTGCGTAGGCGACGAAGATTGTCAAAGCAGGAGTTGAACCACATCTTCTCAATCTCAAACGTCCGATTCGGGTCGTAAGGCTTTCGTACGAATCGATGTTTATGGCCAAGTGCGTGTTGACGAGGACACCCAACGCCTCTGCTGTCGCATGTTCCAAGGAACAGTTCTTCTCCAGTATCGAAAACGGCGTGTAGCGGGCGGTGCCTTCTCGTCTCGGTCAGTCCGATGACGTCGTACTTGATCTTCCTGGCCTGCATCATCAGATCTTCGATGTGAGCTTCGGATGCAAGCGTTCGTGCGTTGAAAGTACAGATCGCCATCTTAGTCCCTTCTTCGTTTAGGCAGCCTATCCGGGCCCTGAGATTCTAGCAGCCTCTCCCGAGCGGTCCTACCCAACGCTGCCGTATTGGGGGCTCCCTCAGGTTCAGGGGAATGAGGCCCATCCATATTGCTGTTTTCGGCATATTGAAGGCACACGAGTAGCTTGCCAGGCTCTGTCGTGTGGGCTAGGATAGACCTCCAGGTAGTTAGCCACGCTATCCTGGAGCGGAACAAGGGCTTCGTATAGCATGCTAACTGCACACATGAAGGAGAGGGTACCACACACGCAGGTATGTATAAATACACTTGAGTGGAGACAGGTGGTGTGAATTTACAGCACTACAGAGGCAGGGAGTCCATCCCCTGAATCCACCTGCGTCTCAGGGCAAGTACATGGTGGCTTTTGGTCCGCGATTTACCCCCTATCCGCCACCTGGGATACCGCCACGTTGCCTCGGGACTACTCAGCTAGAGATCTTTCAGTGAAAGAGGACCTAAAAAAAGAACATTAATTGATTCATACTCTTTGATAAAGAATGGCTCTTCAAAATTACCGAGTTTTTGTTCACCGATGCACCATGAAATAATTTCATTTCTCATTATGAGATAGGAGCAATGAAAGTCTAGAGATGACACAACACCAAGTGCAGGATGAACACTGCGTTGAGCAAATGGCTACCGCAGCATGACACCTTCTTCGATGATCTCCAAACGATCCCCTCTTCCCATGAAGGCCTAGTCAAGGTAACCTCGATCTTGGTTAAGCCAGCTCTGTGCCATCGCAGCCTTTGCTCTCACGCCTTCTACTATTTATTTATTTATTTACTTTGGAAACGCGAACGGAGTCCGCGCGAGAGCATACAACGGGGAACAGAAGAACAACACGATACTTCAAGAGACTGCTGAAGAAACAAATCAAGAGTGTAGGCAATAAATTTACACTACAACTAGAATAAAACAGAAGCTGAAAAATGACTCTCTAATGGAGAAATAACTTGATCTGATATCAGTCCTGCTTATCGGAGCCCTTAGCTTTAGTTTTTACCTCCTCCGGTATTGGAAGTATGAGAGTAAAAAAGTCAGAAGGTGTAAGATTGGTTTTACCGGTAAGGATTTTGAAAGCCATAACTAAGTCGAAATTTCTCCTTCTACTGCACAAACTGGCTAAACCAAGTTGCCTTCTTCTTTCAGGCCCATTAGGAATGAAGTGGTAGCTGCGACCACTACAACGCATAACTTTGCTAACGCACTAAAAGCTGTTCGATGCCTCTCTTGTAGAATTCCGCTGAATGCTAATCGAAGAAAGATCAGATGTCGATTTTGACATCATGATGGTTAGGATGAGATTTCTTCTCTAGGAGGTGGTCTGGAGAGGGAAGCAGGTGGGCATCCTTTGGCACGAGGTCAGGCTATAAGGTGGATACGGAAGAACTCTCCGTCCGAGAGTCCAAAATTTTCCTGGATTTTCTTAGCAAGAGGTGGTTCAACGGTGTCATAAAAAGCAAACTTTGCCTTGCTTTTCTTTCGTATTGAAAGCGTTGCAATCGAGCTGTGGACGGTTGACTTCCGCGTTGACTGCGACATCTACACGTAAGGGTTTCCAGAGCTCAACTCCTCTCGTGTTCCACCAAAAATCCGAGAAGGCCCTACTTGGACGAGGTTGAACTTGAGCAGTAAGAACTCCCGAAGCGTTTGAGCTGGACTACCGCCGCTTGTTCATTTGTTAGCACACTGTACCCACTCCTCATCTTCGGCAAATGTGATGGATGGTCAATCGTAGAATCCATAGTAAGTCGACTTGAACATAACGATGTCAGATCGTGTTTGGAGCTGAATCGGGCTCAAGGCACGTGGGGACCAAACTCTACATTTTCGGATCTTCACAAGTCTTTGGAGATGCCACAGTGCTGTCTCCTTGTCGCATCGGAATTGCTCTAGCAAATGATCGATACTCTATCCAGATCCCTTTTCAACAGCGTCAGATAGAGCATCGTGATTGTCAGTCACGGGGTGGTTGGAGTGTGGATCATCTTTCAAATAAAAAAGTCAACGCTGAGCAGAGTGAAGCGCCGTGCACCGTGAATTGAGAGAGCGTTTGAGAGAGCTGCCCTCGCCCATCTTCTGGCTAATCCTTGGTGTAGCATGACTTGCGGAACATTCCAAGCAGTACTCGTAAAAATTAAGGGCACGAAGACCTTTTCGCGAAATCGGTGTAATATCCATAACAAGTAGCGAGACAACGAGCTGGACGGTTGGCTGAAATTGCAAAGGTGGATGCTACGTCAACAAACATGTTGCGGATTTTCGGAGTTCTCACAAAAATTTTCTAGCATTAAATGTAATTTGTTGCAAGACTTATGGACCGACTAATAAATTCTGAAGTTCGCTTTGGTTGCAAGTTTTTTGAAATGCTCAGAAAATGAAAGCTTATCATTTATCAGGAATCCAAGTCCCTGACATCCGAAACGCATCTTAGATTAACATTACACTGACACTGTGTAAGTATGTATGACTGATCTCGACCGAGCTGCAAAAGAACAGCTTTTTCATGAGCCAGCGGCAGCTCCCAGGTTTCTGACCAGCTAGCTACAAGTCGATGCTCTCTCGAGGGCGAGAGTTTTCTCAGGATTTTCAACGGTGGTGTAACTTTTCACATTATCAGCATACATTGTGCAGGTGACGCCAAGTCGCGTGAGATGACTAGCTGGGAGATCGAAGGTATAAACAAGAAACAAAAGCGGGGAGAGCACGCCTCCTTGAGGGACACCGCTAGGGGAATGAAAAATAGGCGAGATTGCATGACCAGTGCTCACCTGGTAAGTCCGATTCAGACAAAAACTGTTTTTGTACTAATGGACTAGTCTCCAAGACACGACCAGGATTCACGTCTGTAAGTTTATTGTGACGGCCCTGTCGAAAGGCTTAGCAAAATCGAAGTAGCCAATATGCGTTAGCGTTTTCTCCTATTTTCATGCTTAAACCATCCATTAACCAATGGAAGCAGTAGCCGATCATCGAGTGGCATTGCCAAAACATGTGACTTGCGGAATCACGCCATATTTATCTAGGTGATGGATCAAATGAGCCTTAAGGATCTTTTCAAAAGTCCTAGTCGCAAAAACCGTAAGTAATTGATATCGGACGATATTTTTGAGGGTTGGAGTATGGAGGCTTTGTGGGAATAGGTGTGACAAAGAAGCTTTTCACTGAAGAGGAATCTCGGAACGCATGAAAGACTAAATTGAACAAGTATTCTAATGGGTGAGCTGTGAAGAGAAGCACTTCCTTGACGAGTTTCAAAGTAGCAAAATCAGGAGTCACCGAAGTGGACCTAGGCCACTGAGACAACAACCTAAACGACTATTTGATCCCTGTAAACAGGACCGTTGGCTCCATAAGGGGAAAAGAGAAGAAACCTTATCAACGAGGGCATACACAGAGGCTTTAACACGTTGACGACAACGTGACGCGGTAACTCGTCCCACCCAAGTAATACCTCATTTCTTGCGCTTGTGCGACTTATTCCTAAGGTCTTTGTACTCATCGTAGGTCATACATTAGCACACTTAAAAACCGCATGGCTCACAGAAAGGAAATCTTTCTGTAGTGTGCGCAGAGGATTCCAGACTTACGAAAACCATCCCTTCAGTTCACTGAATTGTGCAGGTTGAAAGCCAAGTCGCGAAATGATAGCTGGGAAATCGAAGGTATAAACAAGGAATAAAAGCGGGGAGAGCGCTGCTCCTTGAGGGACACCGCTAGGGGAATGAAAAATAGGCGAGATTGCATGACCAGTGCTCACCTGGTAAGTCCGATTCAGCAAGAAAATGTTTTATCCAAGTGACTATTCTCCAATGGACCCCGACCATGATCAGCTTTTGTATCAGTTTATCATGAGGCACCTTGTCGAAGGCTTTAGCAAAATCGAAGTATACAATGTGCGTAGGTTTACGCATATCCATAGCCTTGGACCAGTCATTAACAATGGAAGCAGAGCCGATTTAGTCGAAGTGCATTGCCAGAAACCATGCTGACATTGCGGAATCACGCCATATTTATCTAGGTGATGGATCAAATGAGCCTTAAGGATCTTTTCAAAAGTCCTAGTCGCAAAAACCGTAAGTAATTGATATCGGACGATATTTTTGAGGGTTGGAGTATGGAGGCTTTGTGGGAATAAGTGTGACAAAGAAGCTTTTCACAGAAGAGGAATCGAGAGTGACGCGGTAACTCGTCCCACTCAGGTAACACCTCTTTCTTGCGCTTGTGCGAATTATTCCTATGGTCTTTGTACTCTTTCTGTAGGTCATACATAGCACGACTGTATAAACGTCATGGTCAAGATAGGCGAATATTCATCTTTATAGTTGTATCAGAGGATTTCAGGACCTTACGATAATCCCTGCAGCTTCCATTCCTTCATGTTTCTACTGAGGGATATCAGATAAAAATAAATCACTGTCACCTGTATCACCTGTCGTCCCGTTGATCATCGAATTGCTCGAGCGGGCGCCAGCAACGTCTCCATTCGTCCCTGTCGCGTGCAAGAGTTGTCCAGTGGACCCTCCTCGCTCGAGGGACACGATGTCCTTCATTCCTTTCGTTCAGAGCTTTCGTGAAGAAGTCTGACCATCGGGCCGGCGGTCGTCCAGGTGTTCGTTTGACGTCCCGAGGGATCCAGTCGGTAACCGCTCTGGTCCAACGGTCATCGCAAAATCGCATGACGTGTCCGGCCCACCTTATCTTCGATTCCTTGGCGAAAACGGCAGCGTCCCTGATCTTCGATCGTTGGCGTAGTTCGGCACTCCGGATTCCCCTCTGCACTTGCGTGTATAGGGTTACTCCTAGCATCGTCCTCTCGACAGCGCGTTGGATAACGCTGACCGCATGCTCGTCCTGCCTGCGCAGAGTCCAAGTCTCTGAGGCGTAGGTTAGGGCAGGAAGGACAGCGGAATCGAAGAGGTGGGCACGGAGCCGGATGTTCTTCGTCTTCTTCACTACTCCCTCGATGTTCTTGTACGCTCCCCAAGCCGCTCGTTTCCTCCTGCTCAGCTCTGGAGCTAGATCGTTCATCATATTGATTTCCCGACCTAGGTACACGTAGCTGGAGCATTCGGTGATGTTCGTTCCGTTGAGCGTGAATGGGGCATCAGGAACCAATCCGTTTCTCATAAACATCGTCTTCGTTAGGTTCAGCTGTAGACCAACCTTACCACAGGCGCAGTCGAAATCAGCCAGCATTCGCTCCGCTTGCTCGATGTTCGGCGTTATAAGAACGATGTCGTCAGCAAAACGAAGGTGGTGTAGTTGCCGGCCGTCGACCTTCACTCCCATGTCTTCCCATTCCAGTTGACGCATGACGTTCTCGAGAGCGGCGCTGAAGAGTTTGGGCGAGATGGTGTCGCCCTGTCGAACCCCTCTCTTGACGTCGATGATGACCTCCTTGTAGAATGGTGAGATTCTGGTCGTAAAGTTGCTGTAGAGCTCACGAAGAATCTTGATGTACTGAGTAGGGACGCCCTGGTTGCCCAAGGCTTCGATGACCGCTTCTGTCTCCACAGAGTCGAAGGCCTTCTTCAAGTCGATGAACGTGAGACAAAGCGGCATCTTGTACTCTCGTGAAACTTCAATGAGTCTTGTAACCGTGTGGATATGGTCGATCGTGCTGAACCCTCTTCGAAACCCTGCTTGCTCGCATGGCTGTCCTTCATCTAGTATTCTGCCGATCCTGTTAAGGATGACTCGAGTGAATAGCTTGTAGATTACAGACAGCAGGCAGATTGGGCGATAGTTGCCAATGTCGTCCAGGTCTCCCTTCTTGTACAGCAACACGGTCCTGCTGGTTTTCCACGGAGTGGGTACCTTGCATTCCGACAGGTAGCGCGTGAAGAGTCGAGCCAGAGTTTTGATGATGACTGGCGGCGCATTCTTCAGATGTTCCGCGTAGGCTCCTCCCCGACACGCCGCCACCGCCGCCGGTTTGACCCTGTCGAGACCGGGTGCTGTACGATTCTTCACCGACTTGATGGCGTGTCGGACTTCGGAAGAGAGAACTGAGGGGACGACGTATCCATCCTGTTGCAGTTGATAAGTGGGCAGATGGACATGGCTATCGAAGAGATCCGAGTAGAAGTCGTGGATGACTTTCTCCATTGCCCTTCGGGATGCAGTAACTGTTCCATCCGGACGTCGGAGGCAGGTCATCTTGGTCTTGTAGCTGGCAAAGCTTCGGCGGGCATTGCGGATGCTCCTCCCAGCCTCTGCTGCTTCAGCTAATACTGCTGCTCTTCGCTCCTTGAGATCTTCCTTTATCGCCTCTCTGCATAGCTTCGCAAGCTCGGACGTGAGTCGGTGATTGCCTGCAGCTCGTGCGGCTCCACGCTGGCGTATCAGTTCGAGAGTTTCCGGAGACAGACGTCCCTTGGTGACTTTCAAACTCTCTGCCTTCTTGCCACAATCGTGAAGATGTTCAACGAGCCGATAGTACTCCTCGTCGATGTTTTCGATGACGGAATCCTCCCATAAGCTGACGAGGGAAGCGAAGTGGTCCCAGTTGATGACTGTCCTGGGGCTTCGCTTCCTGAACTTCGAGGCTCTCTCAACACGCATCGAAAAGTGGAACTTTGCGCGGAGGAGACGATGGTCCGATCCCGTGTAGAACTTCGGAACAACAGCGACGTCGGTCAGGCAAAACCTTCGATTGAAGATGATGTGGTCTATCTCGTTATGGAACTGTCCATCAGGTGACTCCCAAGTCCAACGAAGGTGAGGGGGCTTTTGGAACTGTGAGTTACCATGGATGGTGTTGGTCGACATGATAAACTCCGACAGTCTCTCACCCTGCTCATTCCATTCCATTCCGTGAGTACCGATGTGAAGTTCTTCAGCCGTTCTTCTTGGGCCAATCTTAGCGTTGAAGTCGCCGACGATGACCTTAAAGAAGGTATGATCTTCCCTGTAGAACTTCTCCAATTCCATATAGAATGCTTCGTGTTCTTCTTCGTCGTAGCTGGATGTTGGTGCGTAGGCGACGAAGATTGTCAAAGCAGGAGTTGAACCACATCTTCTCAATCTCAAACGTCCGATTCGGGTCGTAAGGCTTTCGTACGAATCGATGTTTATGGCCAAGTGCGTGTTGACGAGGACACCCACACCACCAACGCCTCTGCTGTCGCATGTTCCAAGGAACAGTTCTTCTCCAGTATCGAAAACGGCGTGTAGCGGGCGGTGCCTTCTCGTCTCGGTCAGTCCGATGACGTCGTACTTGATCTTCCTGGCCTGCATCATCAGATCTTCGATGTGAGCTTCGGATGCAAGCGTTCGTGCGTTGAAAGTACAGATCGCCATCTTAGTCCTTCTTCGTTTAGGCAGCCTATCCGGGCCCTGAGATTCTAGCAGCCTCTCCCGAGCGGTCCTACCCAACGCTGCCGTATTGGGGGCTCCCTCAGGTTCAGGGGAATGAGGCCCATCCATATTGCTGTTTTCGGCATATTGAAGGCACACGAGTAGCTTGCCAGGCTCTGTCGTGCGGGCTAGGATAGACCTCCAGGTAGTTAGCCACGCTATCCTGGAGCGGAACAAGGGGCTTATTTCTTGGAGGCGGCCCCGAATCGCCTCCCATGTACTTCCCAGTCACTTGAATGCAAGCTTTTGGCTGTGCCGACATGCAGGATACCAACCGCACACACACAGAGCGCACCACACACGCAAGCATGCATGGATGCGCCTGAGTGGAGACAGCTGGTATGAATCAACACAGCACTACAGAAACAGGGAGTCCATCCCCTGAATCCACCTGCGTCTCAGGGCAAGTACATGGTGGCTTTTGGTCCGCGATTTACCCCCTATCCGCCACCTGGGGTCGCGCCACGTAGCCTCGCCACCAACCGGCTCGAGATCTTTCAGTGAGAGAGGACCCTCAGTGAAAGAGATCCGTGGAAAAAAATAAATAATAAATGAAAATAAATGCAAACCTATTTATATGGCAAAATATGTGTTTTTACTGAAACAACCACGTCCAAATTAATTTTGGAACCACTAAAGGGAAAGTAAGTAAAATTTGCCTTTTCATGGCCTTAACACGTCATTTCGGTCGAACTTCCATTACTGTAACTCCCGATAAGTTAGACAGATCGAACATTATTGAAAACACTTCATCGCATCTAAGTATTGCGTATTTACAGCTCAAAATCCATGGATTTGGTGTGCGGCGGCGGCGCTCGCAAAATCGCTCTTGTCCCACGCGGTGCGAAACACGAAACGCGCGATCGTCGACGTGTTAAAAGACTTCATAAATTGCTTAGCAAAAACCTCAGCTTTATCCTGATCGGCGAGAACTGTTTGGTCCCCTCCATCGCTGTCAACTAAAGCAAGAATGGTCTTTTCATCCTGAATCCAGGAGCCAATGTGCTGTACAACTTGGAAGGCTTCTTGGAGTCTATAATCTTCCTTTCTAAGTTCTTCGGAGTATTTAAGTACCTTCTTATCAGCCCTAGCATTGTAGGGTTTGAATTTGAACCATTCTTCATCAGAGCCAATAAAAAAGCATTATTCCACAGGAAGTTGCGACGATTCATCATTCTTTTCAAATACGCGGGAACGTGCACGTATTTAGCCTCAACCTTACTATGGGAACAAATTTGATGATAGTGTGATGAAGGATTTCTAAAAAAATTCATACATGCCATTAATTGAGGAGGCACGAGCCTAGCTAATCGATGCTACAAAGTTGCATGATACTGGAGCGATTAGCACTTCCAAAGTCGGGTTTCCAAAGCACGCAAAGTTTCAAAACACGCAGTGAAAAGATAGTGAAAAGTCAATAACGGCATGATTACTTCCTCTAATAAGGGGAGTACTTCAGCTTGGTTATCAATGCTATCCGAATGGCTATGGATCACATCAAGATACGAATTACCTCTAGCAGGAAGCATCACCAGCTGCTTGTACTTGTGTGAGCTAAATAGGTCATAAATGACTCAACAAAAAAACTGGACCATTCCTCGACCAATCGATATCCGAAAGAAAAAATCACCCAACACTAGACAGGGGTCCTTGGTCGACGAGAAATCGCCGACAGCTTTTCTGAGTTGATTTGAGTTAGTGGGGACTACAGCTGGGTGCACGATAAATAGGAATAATCTGTAAGACTTTCTTCAACAAGGAAAACATCCGTGATAAGAATCTCATTTGCATCAATTACCGATTCCTGATAAATGATCTTATAAGAGAAAGGGTTTTCAGAAGTAAAACTACTCCGCCACCAGTTTTGTGATCACATCTAACAGCCGCGTAGCAAGAACTAGGAGAAGAAAGAAGTGGAGCAGTTTCACTTATTAGGCCATTACTCCGTGAGCAGGACAATATCATACTTTCTAGATAATAAGGCAAAATTTAGGGCGGCGCAATTTTTAATTAATGATCTGATATTGGTCAGCATACACAGTAAGTCACACTTAGGGACATCAAGGGTTTCCTGAGGAACTGTCAACAGCATTTCCAATAGAAGTATTACCAGTAGAAATATTCGCACAATCATTGTCAGACGCTTGATTAAAACGACATGAACGCTGCTCCCGCCTGCGGTCCCTTTCCTCCTTTGTAAGAGATGGACGTATGAAGACGCCCTTCTGAGGAAAGAACCGCAGACGGGGTGCACGTTCGATGGTCTCTTCCAAATCGACAGCACAACTTCAATTAGTCTAGGCCTCTGACCACTAATCCTAACCCATGAGATAGACACAGCTAGGAAAATACTTGATTCCCAAACAAATATAGCATCGACACAACTGACATCATCTTCAACAGCATCGAAGGAACTTCTTGAGTCACTCTCAAGGAATCCCTGAAAATTACAATGGAACGTTTGATCTCGGGATCATGAACAGCATCAGTAGAATGAGATTTTGTTTGAGAAGGGGGAGTGGATTTGGCAGATGGATGAGAAACAGGGCTAGAGTCAGCATGCAGTAACTTCTCAATTTGAACCTTCAAAGGGAGACTTTTCCTCCTTGAGCTTTTTGTTTTCTTCCAATATTTCAACGTTTCGGTTATTGACCTTCCACAAGCTGGCGGCACGTTTCATCGAGCACATCAATGATCATCTTCATATACTGGGGCATGTCGACCTCAACAGCCATGGAATGCAGACGGTCCAGAGCGGATCCACGAGAATGGGCCGAGAGGTCAATCCGTGAACGCTCAACTGGAACAGAAGAGGACCGCGAGGGCGTCGAAATCATGATCATTCCAATAAAAAAAGAAAATATCAGCAGATCAAGGGTTTTCAATATGAACCGAGGGCGATCGATCAACCCACGAGAAAACCAAGAAAGATTACCGTTAATAGAAGCGTGAAAACAACAGCAACAAATTCCACAAAGGATGTACCAGTATACGATACAGAATAAAACACCAGGGCCGTGGAGAAGCACTCCTTCAGGCGAGTAGAGAGAAGAAGTTATCGCCGACAGGCAGAGCGCTGGAATATCGCCCGTACACGGTGCGGATATGCTCAAGACGACTCCCATGAAAGTCTAAAAAATCTCTAAAATATAGTCTAAAAAATGGAAGTCTAGAGATGACACAACACCAAGTGCAGGAAACACTGCGTTGAGCAAATGACTACCGCGGCATGACACCTTCTTCGGATGAACACCAAACGATTCCCTCTTTCTATCAAGGCACAATCGAAGAAACCTCAACCTAGGTCCACCCAGCTCTGTGCCATCACATTCTTTGCTCTCGCGCTTTCTATCAAACACTTAAATTTCAGACAGTTAAATTTAGCGTCTCCATGGTGCCCTGATATATTCGTTACCCTATGCAGTCTCGGCCACGTGACCATTATCGTTCACAGAGATCACTTTCCATTTTATTCCGTTTCGCAAACTTCTCGGCTTTTACTTCCTGGTCCACATTACCGTAATGGTTTGGGTCTACATCGGCACCGAAAGCTTTCTACGTTTTACGCAGTCTGGCCATGATGTCTACTTCTGTTGAAGGAACGAGCTGACGGTATATAGCTGACCATTATCATAGAGTGCAGACAGTCCCTCACCACGGAGAGTAGATGTTCTAGAACGTTAAGCTTCGAGCGTTTTTCTTACCTTTAAGGCCGCTCATAGCCGACCTCTGCTCCATTGTAGCTTGATCCTCAGCGTTTTGTACAATCTTCCTTCCTAAATGTTGTATAACACAAAGAGGCGTCAAAATTTTACTCCAAAAAAATCCAAAATTTGAAGTATTCGATAAAAAAACTCCAGAATTTCAAAAGACCAAGGAAAAATCCAAAAAGAATTTTTTGAAGTCTTCTGCGATATTGTTATAATTCGGATTCCACTTTAACGGCGCGGCTCCCGTAAGGGCAGCTTTATACTTTGGCTGATTAATATACATACTTGACGAAGGTGTTACACACCGAAATATCGCACGAGACCTTCAAAAGAACTCTGTTTATATTTTATTCCCGGAATTCTCCGAATTTTTTTTTCGAGTACGGAGAATTTTTGGGAACATTTGGAATTCTTTTCCGATAACACTACGGTGCCTCTTTGTGCAATACAACATTTAGGTCCTGATGAGGCTCTAGGACAGCATACTACTTGGAATCTTCCTTCCATTCAAGGACGGTAGTACTTCTTTCTCAGTCATCCGTTGTCTTTCAAAAGGTTAATGCAGAGACCATGAGGCAAGAGCCATCTTATCACGTGGTTTCCATGATTCAATTGCTATACCTTTTTGACTAACGGCTTTTTTCATTCTAATCATTCTTAAGCTTGCCGTACTTCATCTTCTGTCTACAGTGCCATGGAATCGGCGGTTACCTGCAGAGTGCCTTGCAGGGGACCTCTAGGTGAAAAAACTCGCGTAAATCTAAGCACGTACTTCAGCCTCCGAAGTAAATATGAACTTTCTCTAAAACTTGGGCAAACGCTTCAGCAGAATCGTTTCTTGAGCATCCAAAGTTGGAAGCACATCATCGATTCATTTCATCCAAATATCATTTTGATTTATAAGAAGGAAACCGGAACGAACATGGACGACGTCGAAGAAACCCTAGATAAGTGGGCCATGGTGAGACAGCCGCAATTTGAAGCCTGTGCGGTGGTGCTTCAATATTTAAGTGAAAAAGCATAGCATTTAAGAAATAATGGGGAACAAGCCGGCGCAAGTTTTATACAATTCTTTCATAATGTTGTCTGACAAAAACCCGGATCGCTTCCGGTATGCGCGATCGTTCAGCAGACACAGTTATAATAAGGCTCGCTAGATGCTGATCTCGGCTTTTTTCTCAAAAGTTCCAAAATCTGAAGTTGCTGTGAACGGAGTGCTGAGAATTAATGAGGGGATGTAGTGCAGTAAAGGTCCTAGCGCTGCACTACATCCCCTCATGACTAGGGTCTGCCACGTGTATTTGTTCATTTATTTACTTATTGACGCAGATTCAAATCTAAAAACATTCAAGTCAGTAGAAACATAGATTTCAACAACCTGTCGTGTTGCGGGAGGTTTTTTGGCCAACAAAATGGTTTCAGATGAAGTATTAACAAAAGCGAAAAAAAACGAACCGCTGAAAAGAAGAATTGCGGTAAAACATTTTAACTTTAATTCCGAAAATTTTAAATTAATCCAAAAGATTGGCTAGTAAAATTCTACATGCAGAGGATACGCGTGCGAAGTCACCACGGAATTTTGACGGAATTAAGGGAAAGGCGCGTGATATCGTGATGACGAAATAATTTGTTGAGAAGAGAAATTACCCTTATGGAGAAGCTTTCAGAACGGACCTAAATTCGTGTTAACGGAATCTTTATGACACCTCTAGTTCCGGTTATAACGCAACAGAAAAGTTGTGTGAATTTGCCGCTGCTTCTGCTGCTTTACCTGATAGGATCGTGAATATCATTACAAGATCTTGAAGCTTTCCCCTAGCCAGCAGGCTACAAAGAGAAAAACACACAAGTGGTGAATTCGTAGAACAATTCGGAGCAGCGTATAGCAAGTTTCTGCGTGAAGTTATCCTGGACGCTTTCCAGCAGACGCATATCTTTATTTTCAAACGGAATAAATACTAATGTAGCGCCAGATTCAAGAATTGGTCTGACTAGATTTTATACGCTCCAATGAGAGTTTGCGAAATTCTGGAACAGAGCGCTCTGAAAAGGTAATGAATTCTAAACATAGCTAGAGATACTGCATCTCTGTAATACTTATCAAATCCAAGATTATTATCAATTCTAAAGCCGAGATCGCAGACTTCTAAAACACATTGGAGGTCCTTCGACTTTACCAACTATTCATGGTGAATGTTTCGCTAATACGGAGAAGGAAGTGAGGTTTTCTCACATGATAGAGGCAAACCGCGCTTGCAGTTCCCTACACTCTTCTTAATTACCAATAGCTTTATAGATCTTGATGTCATCAGCATACATCATGCAGGAAACTCCAAAACTCGGAAAGCAAATCGGACAAATCACACGTAT
>MU893476.1:0-22382 GCA_036418205.1 Ostertagia ostertagi
ATATGAATATATCTCGGCTTCTAGAAAAAGCCGTCTATCGCAACTGGTAGAATCAGAACCGCCTCTATAAAAAACCTATACAAACAAGTAGCCAGATCATCCGAATAGTTTTCCGTATTTTTAGACAATTTTTTTAGTTTTGTAGTCGTTGCAAAATCATAGGACACCCCCCCCCCCAAAAAAAATATGAATATCTCGGCTTCTAGAAAAAGCCGTCTATCGCAACTGGTAGAATCAGAACCGCCTCTATAAAAAACCTATACAAACAAGTAGCCAGATCATCCGAATAGTTTTCCGTATTTTTAGACAATTTTTTTAGTTTTGTAGTCGTTGCAAAATCATAGGACACCCCTCGGAAGTCTCCTTACAGTTGAATTTTTTTATCCATCCAGCAACGATGGTAGCACTTGTCCGGTGTATGGTAATTCTATTAGAGTTACGGTTTGAGTTGCTCCCTTTCCCTCCGCGAGTGAAAGCCAGACTTTCTTTTTATACGCGCCTGATGGCTCTACCATGAGCATCGAAGCCATTTTTAGGAGCTCAAAGAAAACCATAGCTTGGTGCTCCAAATTCTCACTACGAATAGAAATAAGAGTGCACCAGGATAAATAGCAGAAGTTCTCTAAAAGGATTAGCTATAACCTCGAAGATTACATCAAACAAAATCACCATGTACGGTCAACCTGTGTCAGCTCTACGAAAGAAAGAGGATAGAAATGAAATCCTATAGCAAAATCACTGATATGGACAACTAGCGTAGGGTCCTGCGAAGCGTGCTGCCATGCTCGTTAGGCGTTCTGACTGAAACCAGAGAAGAGAAACTTCAGGTCTGGAACTCAGGATGAGGTTACGCATCACCACATCTTTAGGAAACGATCACGAAAATTTTGTTGAAGGAATAAGTCGAATCCTGGCCCATATTTCTTTACAAGTGAACAGCAGTCATCTGAACCATCAAAGTTAAACTGCTCATTACCGAAGAAGCGCGGTCTGAAAGGAACAAATTACTTATTATTTTGAATGAAAAATTGCTCAACAAAGCCCAGCTTCGGCCCAGTCTTTCGTTAATTTCTCTTCTCTGGTTTCAATCAGAACGCCTAACGAGCATGGCAGCACGCTTCGCAGGACCCTACGCTAGTTGTCCATATCAGTGATTTTGCTATAGGATTTCATTTCTATCTCCTTTCTTTCGTAGAGCTGACACAGGTTGACCGTACATGGTGATTTTGTTAACCCATAACGGACGGCCAGTGTATTTTTCGCGTGCGCCACCATGTGGCGCACGCCGCCACCCAGGGTAGGGTTTATGTAGGCTTATGTGAACAGCAGGGGTAAGACGGGGCTAAAGTAGGTGTCGGAGTCTCATCATCCGAAAAAAGAGATTTCCGTTGACGACAAGTTCGTAGCCCGCCTTTCCGCTCTAAAACTAGGGTGCAAAGAATGAATGGAAGCTGTAGGTGACATTATCGAAAAATGCGAAACAACAACCCCGAGCAAGGATGTGGCTATATTTAGGGGAAGGGGTCTCGGGACGTGCGAACCATGGGTAAGCCACCCATCAAATAGTAAACTTATGTAAATTAAGACAAAATGTATGTAAAATTTATTGTAGGTTTGTCAAAAATCCAGCCGTCCAGGTCCTGGGAAGATATGTTATTCCACATTGCTGAGAGTATATATGGGTATATTAAGATTGCTAGAAACATTCCAAAAACAAAAGAAATAGTCGTGCGCCACCTTGTGGCGCACGCCGTCCGTTATGGGTTAATGTAATCTTCGAGGTTATATGCTAATCCTTTTAGAGAACTTCTGCTATTTATCCTGGTGCACTCTTATTTCTATTCGTAGTGAGAATTTGGAGCACCAAGCTATGGTTTTCTTTGAGCTCCTAAAAATGGCTTCGATGCTCATGGTAGAGCCATCAGGCGCGTATAAAAAGAAAGTCTGGCTTTCACTCGCGGAGGGAAAGGGAGCAACTCAAACCGTAACTCTAATAGAATTACCATACACCGGACAAGTGCTACCATCGTTGCTGGATGGATAAAAAATTCAACTGTAAGGAGACTTCCGAGGGGTGTCCTATGATTTTGCAACGACTACAAAACTAAAAAAAAAATTGTCTAAAAATACGGAAAACTATTCGGATGATCTGGCTACTTGTTTGTATAGGTTTTTTATAGAGGCGGTTCTGATTCTACCAGTTGCGATAGACGGCTTTTTCTAGAAGCCGAGATATTCATATTTTTGGGGGTGTCCTAATGATTTTGCAACGCACTTTAGTATACAAAATCATTATTTATTGTAAGTTCGTTTGGATCTGACGCAGGTGGTTCCGAGTCGTTTTGAGGTCCAATTTGTTTTAATTCATGCCTTTTATGTAACTTTATCGTCCAGACCTATTCACTGCATACGTAACGTTTCTGGTCGCTGAACTGTAATGGCCGACATTGTAGACTAAGGCTCAGAAGTCGTTTACCTTTGATGTTGAGCAGTTGAGACGATTGTTCGTAAAATTCGTGTCGAATCCTGTTTTCCGAAGTTTCCATCACGAATATCCAAGGGGTGGATGCATTTTGCCCGCTGCGACTTCGTCGGCCGGATCCTCCACAACATTTTTCCATTTCTCACCCGGCCGGTTTGAAAGAGGATTCTACGATAAGAACGAAGGTCGAAGAAGAGGGAACCTACCCAGTGGAGGACAGGCGAACCTCCAAAGAGTGTGGGCCTACCGATTCGCATCGAAGAATATGTGTATCCCCATATGTGGATCCAGCATGCCCTTCCCCGCGGCGCAACGGCGCACTATTGGAGTGTAAAGAAGAAAGTAAGTGTCCGCGAAAACGCTTAGGTTAAGGGTTTTCCACCTTCGTGATTAAGGCAGTGAAAGACATAGCACGGAGAGGAGAGTATGAGAGAGCGCAACAGTTGCAAAATGACTGCCTGATAAAAAAAGAAATTTGCAGCTGCTTGCTAGCTGCACTTTGCAAGCCCTGGCGCTCTTGTCGGTGTTTTCGTGCAGGGAATGCCACACCTGTGATTGTTCCTTTAGGGGTCTATCCTCCAGACCGAAGGGGATCGTTCACACGACATCTGCCTGGGTTGTGCCTTCAATTTCCATTGGCCTTTTTATCGTGAAAATCATTTTGAAGAGTGCGGCATCAGTGCTTCTCCGATTGGGCTACTAGCATGGGAGCTCTGGGAATGGTGGCCAAGCTCCCTATGTGATGGAATATTTGTAGCCGATCCCGCTTCGCAGTGTTAAGGTCGTGCGAACGTAAATAAGCATAAAGACATAAAGACATGAAGCCGTGCTTTGGTTCTTTTTGAAAGTTCATCACTGCAGCGTCAAAATTATTTTCCCCTTCTTCCATACCGATCGGTCATCGAAGTATTAGGTGTGGGGAGCGAAAACCATCTCGCAGGACAAGCAGCCGATGGCTGTAAAGGGGTTTCTACAACTGTGCAAGCTTTCATAAATTCTGTAGGATTTCTAAATTGTATTAAGCAGACGTTTTGCATGAACCATGTAGGTGTGGTAATGTAGGTTATCTTTAGACTGTTGGTCTTTTGCATACAGAAGGAGGGAAACGTGACGATTGGTTTCAGCTGAGCTAAAAGTACCCCTACCATTGCAGACATTCTGCGTCTTTATCTCTGTGGCAGTCATCTACGACTACATCTATCAAATATTCTTCTTCTCAGCTGTACTGACATTAGGAGGTCATCGCGAAGCACGCAGAGGGAACGCCTATCTTTGCTGTTTGACTGTGCCTCCTCCTACGAAGGTACGAATTTCCCTGGTGATCCATTCGATTGATTATGAAGATTTTGTTGTTGTGCAATGCCTGTCAGAGCACTGTCGTGAACGCGTGGGAAATGATCGCAATTTAGATCGAAAGGAATGAGAAGCCGTCGTGGATTGTGCGCACTACGGCAAAAATTCTGGACGCTGTTCTTGATGCTTGGGTCGATTTTAGTCTCTCAATCTGGAGTAAATTCATAGTGGGAGGTGGGCTTTGCCATAAAACTGTTGGGAAGAAAACCAGTTATTTGTTCATATGTGTGGTTCGATTCTGAAGCCTGTGCTTAAGAGTGTCTTACAAGGCAGATGCTTCACAACATCCACATACATCACTCATGTGAAAGCCTACACTGTCTGTGTAGAGATTTTGCAAGTTTCTCAATTCTCAGTGGAAGATTCTCAATGGCCCTTTTCTGAAAGCACACTCTGCGGTCAGCTTAGAGCAGTCGTTTCGGTAGCTAAGATAGAGCTGTTCACGAAATTCTGTCGCATTCACGACTCGAAAAAGCACGACTAGAGCGCTAGTGCTTGCCAGTGCTTGCGAATAGTGGCTTGACGACCAGTGGCCCTCCTGTCTCTCACTATGGCCGAACGTGTATCTGACTCCTCTCATACAGCGTGCTCTCTGGAAACTTCTCCCTTCTTTGCACACTTTCACTCCCGGTCGTACCATGGCCTATCCCTATAAAAAAATGAGGCCATCAATCGTTAGAGTTTTCAATCTCCTCTTTTGCTCCTTCTTCACCGCCGCTTCTCATCGCACCCTCATTTTACTTCCAAGCGAAATAACTGCAATCTGATCGTGGAGTGTCCTTCGAACTAGAGTGCCGAACTGGTGCTTGGTTTCTACCCTGTGTGATATCCTCCTTACACGGTATGTACTACATATGTAGGTTCATCATATTCTCTAGACCTTTGAACGATTGCATATAGTTCTTGTCCATAACGTTCTTCTGTAGTTTTATTCTAAATGCGAATTATTCTACACAACCAAGGATTATTTATCATTCGTGCAATCATTTACAGGAGTTATGTTGGCTTACTGGGCCGTGATGATTCATGGTGTAATGCAAATCAAAGTCGGCCTGTCCTCAGAAAAGCTCTTTCTGACGACTCACACTTTGCGAGCTTGTTTAGAATTCCAGACAAACGTATTTTCAAGAGCGAGGCCACGATTATTTATAATCTTTAACTAATATATTTTTGTTTATGCTACGTTTTGATCGGAGATCTTCAGAGCTGGTGGCAGAAGTGCTTGCATAAGACACGGCGAGAGTACTGCCTTTAAAACAATTGAAGAGCGTTCAATTCTATAAAATTGCCAACAGTTCCTTGGTAGGTAGACGAAAGGGCGTAATCATACTCCATATTGAGCAGACGAAATTTAGCCTGCCTCTGCTGGAGCGTCGTATACAACGAACTGTCAACCGGTGCGGGCGCGAGAAATTTTACGACCCCCCTCCCATCTACAAGTGGTGTCAGGTACGCCCTCCCCTCCCTGTTAGCATCGTGTGACTACAAGTTGGAGAGGCAGGGGACTCCAGGAGTGCGCCATAACAAATTTCATTGGGCAAGGTAACAAGTTCCAATTGTTGGCATCATCACTGTGGTCTCGCACCCATTGTTGAACGAGAGACGGAACACCAAATTGGGGCGGTTTCAAATGAGCCGTGTTCAAGTAGTCCGTATCGTAACGCGAATGGAAGGTGGTTCTTTAAATCTAGGCATCGCGCCCTTACCAGAGCACGGGGCTTGCCATGCAGCCGCGTTTTTCTCGTACAAAGAAGTGCAGTCGAGATGATGTGGAGTTTTTTTGAAATTAAATAATTTACAACATTTCCCATAAACCGGTACCATTATATTTTTAGATATTTCTAAATTCAGGAACCTAACAAGCTTTCCCCAAACTTCCAAATCTTGTTTCCTTCTATTTTCCATATGCCGAAAAACTAAATCTGTTGTAGTTACGGACGTCCTTATTTGAAAGGTATGCCTTCGTTCATCGGCGCTCTCATAGAACGGGACAAAAAAATTCGGAAAACCTAAATAGTTTTCTCCCTGAAAAGTTTATGAAGTGTTGGGAATGTACAATTTTTCAAAAAATCGTCCCTTTGTCCTTTTTGTGCGAACGCGAGTTTTCGACATTCAAATATTCATAACTTCCTTCAGAATCAACTTTTTGCAGCTATTTTAAGCTGGGAAGCTATAAGATTAGCGCTTCCAAACAGATACCTGAAATTTTTCCAAAGATCACTCTCTCGAAAAATTGTCCCGCTGTTCCGTTTCTAGGGGCCTGTGGTCCGATTTCCGACAAAGCGCGAGTTTTTAACATTTAAACGCTCATAGTAACTTTCTTTATAATCGACTTTTTGCAGATTTTCAGAGCTGGTCATAAAAAAAAACTTTTAAGGGGAAGAAAAAACAAAATTTGCGATTGGTGCTTCCGAATCAGTGCTCTTCTTTGAGCAATCACTCTTTCAAAAAATAGTCCCAATGTATCAATTTCTTCCTTTATATCAAGGCATTTTCCTGAAATGCGACCTTGCAGTCTTCGAACGCCTGTAACTTTATTCAATACATATAATGAGAAGCGGTAATTACTGTTAGAGTTTTCGTGATGAGTGCTCTGAAATTTATGCAAAAATTTCGTGAAAAGCTTTCTTCTGTCAGAATTCTCTAGGAGGTGAGGTCCCTAGAAGCCAATTCAGCAAGTTCGTTGCACTTTCTTCCGCTCAGAATTGTTCTGAAATCATCGAGATTCTTTTAAGGAAGTTTGTCTGCTTACGGCCGCTGACAGACAAAGCGTTTTTGAGTGAAAACTCCTGCTTGGGAATACGCCGCTCATCGCTTATGGTTAGCTGTCGTACTAGCATTTAAAGGTCCTTCATTTCCATCTAGACAGTGGTAATAACGCCATTTTAGCTGTGATTTACTGTTCCATGGTGATCCTGTTTCACTAACTTCATTATATGATAGGATTATATGTATTATTATTTTTTATCACGTTTCCTTACAAAGTAACTCTCCTAGTGCATTGCACATCCACTCCACTCCTCATCATCTGTGGATCCCCATGCATGGTTCCCGCGTTTACGACCCCTTCCCTTTCTTTCGGCCAAATATGACATCCTTGTTGTTTTTGTGCAATGGGTGGTTGACCCTGGTCGCAACAGTTGCCAGGAATGCTTTTACACTCAGCGAAATAGCGGTTACTTGCAGTACATTGACCACATCGCAGAATTGCTGTGGAGTGTTTACTTCCATGAAAATGATTGTCTGCATAATGCTCCCAAAAAGATTTCATTTTCTAGTCGTTACAGCTGTATGAGATGAGGCGCCAAAGCGAATAAAAAAGCATGAGAATTAATTGCATTGCCTAGTGTGCCAACAGTAATTCCAACTACACTAAATCGATCAATAACGTCCAGGTTGCCGTGTTCGTGAATAATCCAAGCAATATGCACCACCGAGAGACTGTGCCGGAAATCATGAGGATTCTTCGTAGGTTCGAAACAGCCAACAACAGCGTAGGAGCTGCTAGTACTCATATGTGGTTACTACCGTATCTACCCTACGTTGGTGAAAAGGTAAAACAAAAGTTTGAGATTAGCGAGCAAAATACACATGCAAATAGAGAATATTCAAGGAACATGGTTCAATTGACTTCAAGTATCGCTACATGCCGGAGTTCTTCAAGCTGCCAGAATACAGGAGATGGAGCCACTTCGTGAACTCTAGTGCGATCACGCGGTATGTCACAATTCAGCAATCTCTGCAAAAATCTCATAATGACGTTGGGACAGTCTTAGGGGGGGGGGGGGGGGTGTCACCATGGGATCCCCACCACTACTATAATTACAATTAATATTTTAATAGAATTTGGTTATGGTACTGAGTGATTCCAATTTTCCCATCCCCCCCCCCCCTTCCTTAAATCTACTAACCAGCGGGAAGATAACCCTTTTTTTCCTACGATCGCAATCGCTTCAACATAACCAAATTCGACCTTCTCAGCGGACAGTTGACGTTAATGAACGCCATTCACAAAACACAATTAGAGCCACATCACAGTTTCTGTTGGGGGGAAATTCTACCGGAACGTTCACTCTAATCCAGTTCTCAGACTTGGCTAACTCGTTCATTCTTCAGCGACTTGCCTTGCTGAAAGACCGTCATGTCTGCAAAAGTTCGTCTTTTCCACCGGATTCCACAATGCTGTCACCTGGACAGAGCGCTTAAGTTTGCTAGAGCAATGGAGAAACATCGCCAGTGAATATCGCCATCTTAATCTCACCGTCTACGAAGATTTCTCGATGTACTCTGATCAGGTGCTTTCAAGAATGTACATATTGTTGTAATGGTAGTCAGAGAGTGCAATTCATAATATACTAAACTCATTTCAGTTGCTTATCCATCGTTCCTGTCACGCAGCAGACGGTCTTTTTTGCTCTTGTTTGCATGCTGATTGTACTCACGCTTTTTACACCCTCCCCAGTCACCATTGTGACGTCTTCCTGCTCAGTGTTGTCGATCAATCTTGGTGAGTTGATGTACGAGGCGGTTCTTGAAGGTGGACCCAACGATCAGGTCGGAGTGAAGCTGCGCAAGCATACGGAATGTACCTACTCCACCGCATGACATTCCCAGGCAGCCGCGGAAGGTCCAACCACAGGGCGAGCTCCACCTAGAGTCCCGCCCTACCCTGGAGTTAACCTCTTACGCCGCGCTTATATATACTTGTTCGTGTCCATGATACCTCAATTTCGATTTTTTTTTCGGATCTTGAATCTCGAGCTCCGAGTTTAGGTATAATACCCGCTGCAAAGTTTCAAACGGTTTGTGCGATGGTTGAGGCAAGTATGGCTGAGAGTCAAGAATAAAGACCCATGTCTTCACCTCTGACTAACGAGTTCAATTCCTGCCGAGGCTCCCAACCGCTGCCCTGCGCTGCACATCTGCCCAAAAATGGTTCTAGTACCAGACCAATGCCCAGGTTGACAAGTCGGCTGATGAACACCCAAAATGCGCCAAGTCGAAAAAGGTGGTAAAGCTAGGAATCACCCGGAAGTGGCGCGCTGAATGCCCTCCAGATTTCTGTGGTCATTCACTGCATAACGGCTTAGCTGAGCGCACAGTGAACGCTTTGGCCGAGCACTAGTTCATAATGGGGCTCGAAAGACGAATCGCTCACGGGCGAAGTCAAGGCTAGTTGTGCATCTAAATGACGCTTGGGGCGAGCCTTCAAGTCCTGTGCACTTCAGGAGACACGATGGAAAGGAGAGAAGGCCAGGGAAATCGGGGAAGGTGTCAAACTCTACTACAATGGAGAAGACACCAAGCGGAACGGTGTGGCCATAGCGGTAGCGGAGTCGCTCAAGGACTATGTCTCCGCTGTGAACAGGATCAGCGATCGGATCATGGCTGTGAGAACACGAAGGAGGGGTACTGGACCATACTCTCCGTGTACGCACCGCAAGCCGGATGCCCCGAAAATGTGAAGACGAGTTTGTCTGAGCCTTGACGGTGCCATCAGGTCGAAAAGGCCTTCGACCGGATACCGCGAGCAGTAATATGGGGTGCTCCAAGGATCGGTTCTGAGCCCTTTCCTGTTCCTCCTAACACTAGATGTCATGGTGGAGCTCATGGACCACTAAGACCATCCTCTACGCTGACGACATCGCCCTGATAGCGGATAGCAGAGAGGAACTACAGGCCAAGGTGCAGAAATGGCAGAAGTCCTGGCAGAAGGTGGGCTCCGGCTGAATGTCAAGAAGACCAAGTTCCTGAGCTCTGAAGAGGGTGCAGAGCCGATCGTGGACGGCCATGGTGAAACCATCGAAAGAGTGGAGGACTTCCGATACCTTGGGAGCGATCTGGCAGCCGACGGCAGTGTGGATCAGGCAGTGAAGGCACGGATCAACGCGGCATGGATGAAATGGAGCCACTGGAATCCTCTGCGATCGAAGGTGCTCCAGAACGCTCAAAGGGAAGGTGTACCGGACAGTGGTAAGGCCTGCGATGCTATACGGCAGCGAGTGCTGGCCCCTGAACAAGAATCACGAAAGGCAGCTTCACTCCGCTGAGATGAGGATGCTGAGATGGGCCTGCGGCTGGACGCGACTGGACAGGGTCAGAAACGAGGATGTCAGAGCGGTCATGCAGACTGCCCCTGTCCAGCTGAAGGTGCGGGAGCAGCGTCTGCGATGGTATGGGCATGTGCTAAGAAGACCACAGGACCACACGATAAGGAAAGCGATGGGCTTCAAAGAGCATGGAAATGTAGATAGACGTCATTAAGAAGGATCTAAACATAAGTGAAGTCACGGCCACAGCAGAAGACGCCCTGGACAGAACAAAGTGGCGACGACTGATGAAAGACAGCGGACCCTGCGACTACGCGGACTAGCGCTAGGAAGAAGAAGTGTGTGCGATTGTTGAGAAGGAGCAGGACCCCGTTCCAATGCCCTTCCAATGACGTCTGTGAAGGTCATCAAAACCGATTTTTATCTCAACAATCGCACCCACTGCCTCCGAGGAGAAGCTTGCACCCATGGCATGTTCCACTGATACTAGATTGAGTTATCCTGCTCGGAAATGAGAAATCGTACAAGCTGGATTGCTCGTGGAGGTAAAAAAAAAACCGAGGAATCCTAAGCAATGGCTTTTCCTTTTTTCCTTCTGAAGCCGTGGGCAAGCTTACAAATTTAAGTCTGGCAAAACACAAAGTAGGGTAATGGCCACTGGGTGCCGAGGAGAGAAGACGACTTCCAGACCAGAGAGCACAGTGGACATAGAGAAGCAGACAGCCGGCGGGGAAAAATTTTACACACGGGAGAGTGGCAGCCAAAGAGGCCTTGGCAAGGTGCTAGCGTTTTTTAATACCTGGAAGCAGTGAAGACAGCTTCTGTTCCTTTTTTTGGCTCTATTCACGAAGGTGATTAACCTGAATTTGTCGCCTCACTGTACATGTGTTTAGGAGTGTTTGGATGCCTCGTCTATCTCAATATCGACTTGGATCCAATCTCTATGACAACTTTGCTGATGGCAATTGGTTTCTCAGTGGACTTTGTCGCTCACATAACGTGGCACTACTACAAAGGCGATTTCCCGGTAAATTTGTATGCATGGCCTTATTTTTACATGTCACGCACGGTTCAATTAGCGACAATCTGGTGTTGGAAAACAAAATATATTAAAATCTATCTTTTGCTATCTTTTTTTTTACTATCTTTTGCTCAAATTCTGTTCATGAATTCGATTATTGTGAGCGATTATGGCTCCTTCGATGATTACTGATTCAAATTGGGTACGCGCACGGGCGCGGTGTCGCATGGACCTGAAACACCAATGGGATTTTCGGTTGTAGCAGCTCGGAGCACGCAGTGCAGTGAGCATCTGACCTACTCAATCCAATTGAACTCTATCTACCTTTTTTCGTACCTACCTCAGGCCGCCTCAAAACATTGTAACTATATGGCTTCACCTCCTTCATTCAGTTGCGTGTCCCGATCCGATCAGCCGTATTATTCTACTCTCCTTCTTCTAGACAGTTCATTTTTTCCATGCCTTCAGCCTGTCTTGAAAGTTTTTTTAAGGCTTTTGGGTCCGGCTTCGCTTATCCTGGCGTGCGTTACATCTGTTGTGACGTTTTCACTTTCCTCTTACGATTTCACTTTGCCTTGCATGGTACCCTAGAGTTTATGCTGACCGGAGAAGACTAGCGGATGAGCAGTAATTTTTCCAACTTTCGGGGACACGTTCCGATCATTCGCGCGGCAGTTGAATGATTCCGTTTTTTGCATATATTTAGCACAAATTGCTCGTGTCAACTTTTGCAGTTCTCGTCTGGACTGCATTGAGAAATCGTGCTGCGAGATTTCGTAGTAACTCCTTAGGACCTCGCGGGTATTATGAAACCGAGTCGGAAATTCTGCTCTTTGGCAGAGCTCATTTCGCCGTATTTTTCGCCTTTCGTGGAATTTAGGTCCACTTAGTTCACGCCACTTTTCAGAATCATGGCCTATGCCGCACCCATCCCAGATTAGACCGTCCTTATTTAGGAAATACATATAGGATACTAGATTTTGTGGCACGCAGTCGCAGGCGCTCATACACAGTCAGGCGCACAGCGCTGCGGTAAAAGTCCTGTTGAGGACGAGGTCGCAGCAGTACGACCATCTCTAAAATCAGGGTCTTGATATTGCCCTCCCTAAAATCAGGGTCTTGATACGATCCCTCTAAAATTGGGGTCTTGATATGACCCCTTTAACTTTGATATTCACTTAGAGGTGGAGAGTGGTATCGGTATGAAGTAGTTGAGTATGCCTGTCTTATCCGCCTGAATAAACGAGGGCCTTATACATACTTTAAAGTATGTAAAATAGAAATATTTGCGATGTTGTTGTCGAAACAAGCTTGCTGTTGAGAAGTTCAATGCCGTACCGAAACTGCTTCCATTACACCTGCTTTTGTATGCACCGTTAAACGATAGATTTTTTAATCTATTTCTATATCTAGAACATCAAGTGCTTAGTATCAAGCAAAAATCAAAATCCTGAAAGTCACGTTCTCGAACGAAACAGAGCAATATTGTGTTTGGTAATAAATAGCTACTACTCATTGCTACCTGAAAGAACAAAACTGAAAAAAAAACTATTTTGGATCAGCAAATCTACGACGGCTACTAGTCAGTGACAGTCAAAGATAGTAACGAAGAAAGTCAGGCCGACTGTCGACGGCCAAATTTTCGGAACTGGCACAAAATCTCAATTTTTTCCAAAACTTCTACTTCGATCCTATGCTTTCATCACGAATATGACATCCATTTTTCCAGATGGCTCCAATTTACGCCACTTCGGCACCATTTGGCGCCCTTCTGCGTTACAACTTTTTTCCGCCAGATTCCAGTTAAAATCTGAGTGTAATAGTTAGTGATGGTCCAAATGATGAACATGATGCCTGCTTTCAGCGCTGGCGCTATGGCGCAATTTTGAAGCTCCAACCGAAATGCAAAAATTTTGTCATCACGGGGGATTGATCCTTGGACCATTTCCTCACCACTTTTTGGCCTTCTCGGGGCGTTCAGCGAAAATGGACCTTGGTTCTATAGTCCACACATGAGAATCCTTGCGGATTTCCTTTGTAAGAAAACGGCAAGGATTTTCCGGGGCTGCGACTGCCGGCAAATTCGAACGATTTGCCGGCAGTCGCAGCGCGGTTTATCCCTGGCTAAGGTTCTAGGGAGCCCGCCCCAAACCTTGGAAAACTACACTAATTGAAATGCTTTGGATCTTCTATTTCATAGCCTTCCAAACAGTTTGTGGTAGACCTAGTTAGTTTGGCTTCATGTTACCAGGCAGTACTGAAATTGCTCTGGAAGCCTTCCGCTGGGAGAGGAAATGTCTCTCGAACAGGTCGACGCTAAAATTTGTTTTAACCAATATTCAGAAAGCAATCTCTAATTCTGTAATGACTTAGAAAATGGAAGAACGCTTTGAAACTTCGAGCGGAAGATTTGCGCTCTTGAACGATCTGTTTAGCTTCTTGGTACACTCCCCTGTTGGGGGACTATTTGCGTCGAGGATCTGTCGATGACAATTCTCATCTACTCAATCGTATAACTTCGTATCTTACGATATCAGCTATTCAGTTGCAACACCTCGAAGGTGTTTCTCGAGTGCGCAACCTTAGCCTAATAAGACAGACGATCATTTATCGCCTATATTCTCGACTGAGTTCTGGCATTCGCGATCCACCACCGCTCATAATTGCAGGTCAAATGAAGGATCATAGTATAGTAATGACGAATCCTGTTGACCACAACTGTAGTGAACATTTCGTAAACTGTTTATATCTAAGGACAAGCTCCAATGCTGCACTCTGTTTTTCCATCTTCCATCAATTTAGTACTGCTTCAAATACGTTCTCATAAAGATAGATGGAGCGACTGAACCTGCAAGAATATATTTAATCATGTTCCATCACATCTCTTCGCTTTCTGCTGCGTTACACCCTTCCCCCCTCCCCCTATCTGCACCACGAAGCCACTCATGGCTCTTACTGACCCACCACGATTCGAGGATTTTCTCGATCGATATTCACTCTGCATAGCATTGTATACTCGATATCCGAAAGTTGGGGTAGGTGTGTCACGGAACTTGATAGAAACTATGTGGATAAGCTGCTTCCAACATACATCGCTGGATATCAGCAAAGCATGCTGGCAACAGCTTATCCACGCACTTCTATCAAGTGCACGTCACTTCCGGTGACACACCTACCCCAACTTTCGGATATCGACTGTATGTATATATGTATTAGGTTGTTTTGTGAGCAATGTCGTTTTTTTCCGAATAGAAATTTTTCTTCTGAAATTCCATCTTTTACATCCCTTCAGATACCTTTTAAAAGCGATTTGTCTGCTCTAAAATGCGTTATGTTTTGTTTTTCTACTCCTTTTTAGGTTTTTTTTTACCGACAACTAGCTCTATTCCGTTTCCACTCGGGGAAATTGGTTAATGGTGTGCCCTCTACTTACCAGGAAAGTCTTTCAGGTCATGGAGCGCTTTCTCAAATCAGTGTATTGCATGATATAGGGGCACGCCCGTGGTGCTTAAAACTGATGATCATTTTTTCAGAGGAAGGGGGAAATCTTCCCTGTCCAAAGACACTTTTATATTTTTAGTCGACTTTACAGCATTTGCAGCGTGGAATAGTTGAGCAATGGAAGGTTTTTGGGCACCATTTCACTACTGGTGCCCCAAAATCTCAAAATTTCATTTTTCGTCGAAACTTTGCCTATTGGGGTAATTCGATGCCCTGATTACGAATATGACATTCATTTTTGATGCTGGGTCATTTGGCGCCAAGGTTGGCGCCGACAGCTGTTTTTACCAAATTCTGTGTCAACTTGTATATATGTAGGGGTTATTTATTTGGTGTGCTGATGTCGAATATGACATTGGGTTTGATCGCGATCAGGATTAAGCCCTTGGGGAGAGCAGGCTTATTGTTAGTGGTGAGCAAGCCACTTATCCGGTGATCTCACATACATCATGTGTCTCATCTTGCCATACGATGCGCAACTCACTCGACGCTGTGTCCCCCTTCCCAACGGGCCTACCCTTAGGCACTGTGTCAGAGTGAGAGAGCCCAGGAGAGCAGAAAATATGCGTTAGACAGCGCAATTCCAAAAGCGAATGTCATATTCGTAATCAGGACACCAAATAACCCCTATATACAAGTTTGCCCGAATTTAGTGAAAACAGCCGTCGTGTGGAGATCAAACAACTGACCATATATCGGCATGTTTTTGTAGCATTCCCAGAGCCGCTCAGTTTTATGCTCCCTAAGCGTGTCTCTGTGAAATGCAAAAACCGCCCTGAAAAAGCGCTCCGTATAACGAAAGACTCTCCTGTTTAGTCAAGACCTCTCCTGGCCATTTCGCTATTAGGTTTTCCAACAAGTCGTGCCACTCTTCAATCAAACTTCGTGTTTCGGTCAAAACTCGATAGCTATCCACTATCTCATCACTTTCACACCCAGAAGTTTTACAGCCGTCTCGTTGGTAACTAGTAGAACGTCAGTAGAATTCATGACCAAGTTTAAAATGCTGATTTTTTTGTCTTCTAGGGATGTTTTTTCTTTGGAGTAATATGGTTGTTCTCGTGGGCTGGGTATCTTATCTAGACCTGAAATCTGACACAATTCACAATTTAAGGTAAAACAAAAATTCAGAAGTACTCTCGTTCGACAGGGCTTTCCGACCACCTGATAGCAGCACTAGAACTCGTGTCATAGAGGGCACATCATTAATCGGGATCTTCCAGGGATCTCATCTGGATGGCACATGAAATCATGTAAAAACATTGGTGGGAATTTCGTGTCTGAAAAGCGACACTACTCATGGAACAACGTAATGTAGATGGCGAACTGGACTAACCTACCCATGAGGAACCTGGTTCATCGGTTGAGGCCTACCAATCCTTGTTCTTCTCGATGAATTCCACTGATAGGAGAAACTGAAAAAATAAGCAACTAGTGCAAAATAAGCACCCAGATATTAGAGGCTTCAAGTATTACGATGTTTGTGGCAAAAAAATGGTCGTAATGTCCCTACTATTCGAAGCGCTAAGTCTGCCTGTCTGTCATTATGTTTTTGTGTGCCACGAATCTCAGAAGGCGCGTCGCAGCAACGGTGGGGCAGGTGATATAGGGAGTGCACGGGCTCACAGATGGTGGGTGGCAGGAAGTGGAAAGTTGCAAGGAGAGTGAGACTGAGAGATCCATCGGGTGTTTTGCGGCCTTCGCTGTGGCAAAGCAAATTTAGTTTTTACAAGGGACAAGGGGGAGGATCGTACGGGTCCACAGATGATAGAACGTGATGATGTTTGATGAAGACTGACAAGTGACTTCCGGATGCAAATGTTCTCCAATTCTAATTCGTTCCTCGCAGTAATGATGCAGCGCTTTTGCATTCCAACCCCCTTTCAAATTTACTCACCTCTTATAATTTTCTCATGAGACATCGATGTTCTTACCCCTTCAGCAGGGAAGCGTGGGGCCACTGTCAGTGTGTAACTTCGCTAGCAACGCCGGTGAATCTCTGCAAGAGGCCTGTTTCGCTGTGAGACATGCATCGTCCCCAATCCTTACAAGGACCTGCATTCTTTTTCACAAGTAGTACCCTTCCCCTTCTTCGACCTCCAATTTATCGTGTAATCCTCCCTTAATGAACTAATGTTAATAGTAGGGTAAGGCGTATTTTGTCGCTAATGCCCGGACCGAATTGACACTCATGAACTTTTCAGAATAAACGAGAACGTATCCGCCATGCTCTGGCTTCAATCGCTTGGCCGATGTTTCAATCTGGTATGTCTACAATGATTTCCATTGTTGTCCTCACAGCAGTGCACGCGTACATGGTCAAGGTTTTCGTGAAGGTAAGACATTTTCCAACTCATGACCACAGTGCTGGCGTTTCATAGAAGAGTAACTATCGAATGGAAGAACTTGTCTAAGTACAAAAGATATTCTACTGTTTAGCGGTTGATGAGTAGTTGAGGTAATGAATGTTGCAAAGATGAAACCAAGGGAGTGGGTCCAAATCAGCGAAATTAGAGTTACTTTCCTGGCTAAGCATATATTCACTTCCTCAATGCGCCCCAGAGGATCGACGGTAGAGAAGAAGAGCAGCAGAAGCCATCAGAAATACGAGACTTGACCCTTTCGCCTCTGGAACTTGAACATGGATCGACGGAGAGGCACAGTGTGCCGAGAGAAGAGAACACGAGTGGGCTCACGCCATACGAGAAGGTGCAGACACACGAGTATTGCATAATGAGCAATAGGAGAGCCAGTCAGAGGCCGAATCAGAACCATAGGTGAGGCTACAGTGCCTATACCCACTTTTCTTGAAATGCATGAGTTCTCCTCGAGGGCAGCGATTACGATAGGTTCTGTAGGGGATTAGAGGTGACGAGTGGGTGTTCAATGGCACATCAGTAGCAAAAGAAGAAGAGAATTCCGTCAAGTAGACACAAAATAGTACCCTAGATCGCCCTTCGTTCGATCATGCTTTGATGGGTAACTCTTCACATATGTAGGTATGTCGTATGATACAGCCGCTGAAGAGGGAATGATCTTCCAGAATGAGGAGCCAACAGCAAACAGCTCGCCCAAACACCAACAAACCAGAGGGTTTATCGCTCTTCAAGTTTTGCTCAGCAACCAGGGCCTTCCGTCGTAGAAGCGCTTCGCGTCGCTCCATTAGCAACCAAGCGCTCCGACTATCCTTATTTGGGAGTACAAGCTCGTACACTTTTTTGAATTGCACTTGTAACTGGAGAAGTTTCCACAAACAAGCAGGGTGCGCATAATTTACGGAAACCGAAAAAATCTACGAACTATCGAATAACTGATGAATTCAAATCCTGCCAGGAAACAATTCCTGCTCGCTACGGGACAATATTCAGCTTTTCTCGTTCGAGTCCACCTCATCTGTTGTAGTTTCGAAGTAGAATTTAGAAGTATATTCAATTTCTAATCAAAAACGTTAGAAATAATGTTGTGCAAGATCATGAACTTCTCCGACATATTTAAATAATTTGGAATTGTTTCGAAAAATTTTTTTTGTAATCACAACTAGTAAACAATAGCAAGAAGAGAACTTTTTCCATGGGAAAATTCAGTTCCGGAAGGGTCAAAAAGCCCCGAGATTAGGTACTGTTGAGTTTCCAGCGGCTATAGTATCCTCAACGAATTATATTTGCGCAATGTTATTTACTATGCACTTCATGTTGCGTTTAAGTTCATCTTTGTTCACAGTAATTTGATGTTGCCCCGGATTCATGTGTTTTGGATAAATTTTAACGAAACGATTTCCGCTACCTCCAATCCTGCTCTCATTCATCGAGTGCTTGTTTAATTTATGTGAAACGCTAGGCCATTTACATTTCGAGGCGGAACAATTTACTGAAATAACTAAGTTGTTGCAAACAAACAAAATCGCATATATTTTTGCCCACTCACTTTGATCGCTCTGGAACTCAGTTGGATTGCTCACCTCGGTAGCTCACCCTCGTGGTACAGCGTATGAAGTAAAGCTTCTGCTCGCGCATTTTATTGCCTTAACAAACAACACCTTTGTCATTTTTCAGGTTGTTATACTGGTCGTATTTCTTGGCATGTGCCATGGTCTGATAGTACTTCCCGTGGTCTTCGCAGCTCTTCCGTTTACGAAAGCGAAATTGTCACAGGAGAAACCTCACCAGCTGACCATCATGGATGTGAAGCCGGGAGCAGGTCGACAGTCAAATCAGGCCTGACGCTGTACAGGATTTTCCGTTGTGTAATAACTTAACAACACATTCCGCAGTGAAATTCTTTTCACTCATTTCTCATCAGCAAACGTCGTCCAGAGTTTCGCTAGAGGCCTAAAGAGGTTCTATGGCAGATAATCTTTTTCATTGCACTCCTCATTTTCCAGTTTCTATTTTCCACGGGTCAAGCCCTTCGCTGTACTGTTAATTAAGGTTGCCTTGTGCTTTTGAAGAGTATTCTTATAAGATAGGTGACAAGTTCGGTCATATCCCTGTGCTGATTGCGGTGCTCATCAGTGATGCATTTTCAAAGTAATGTATAAATGTGAAACCTTCGAGGTGTATTCGTTTTCTAAGATGTGAGATGTACCTGACTGCATACTTTTCTTTGGTTGCGGTGCAAGAGAATGGTGTTAAACATTGTTCGCTTGTTTGCAATCTTGAAATGTTTCAATTTTAGTTCCTTCTGTTGTGTTCTTGAAGCACCGCGTCTGCTTGTTACTCGATGCGATAGGGTTACAAGCAGTAGTTCTCTTCCAAATCTCATAGTTTCTTCATCACTTCCTTTCTAATGGCAGTGACATTTCCTTTGAAGACATCCTTCGCGATTTAATAGGTTACTTTATAATCCAAACAAGAATCATTTCAGCATGGGTTTACCGGTAGCGAAAGAGAGCAAAAAATACCGTGAAGAACCGTTGAAGTCACAGCGCGCTTATCGTTTGGGCGGGGTTTGCATCACTACCACAGTCTCATTTATCGGCCCACTGTATTTTACCTAAACTGGGAAGTCTTCGCAGTCCTTGCAACTTTGAAACCGATAGCTTCCGCTTTCGAGCATTCCATCGGACAGACGAACAAGGCGCTGCGAACCAGAAGATTTTACTTTTAAGGTGTTGCTGGAGGTGCTTCAAGGAGTCATAGTACCAAAATGGCCCCGTTGAGTATTTCCATCAAAATTACGAAAATGTTTCCAGGAAACGCGAGTTGTTGCAACTTCGGGAACCATGTCTTCCTACAGTGAAAGTAACGGGAATAATGAGTGGGACGCTATACCGAAGGTTTACTCATTTGAGCATTTTTTGAAGAGTTGCTAGAATTCAAAAATGGCCCTGTTGAGGATCTTCTTTTGAGTACCGCAGAGAGCTTGCTTTTTGAAAGTTGTCACGTTGTCAACTACCGTAGCATTCTTCTTAGATATTTTTTTGCAAAAAGTGAACGGGATCCACCTGCATTCGTACATATTTATAGATATGAACAAATGCAAACATTCACTGTAACGTTTCTGATTGCGAGGGTATATGTGGACGCAGAGTTAATGGGAAATCTGTGTTCCGCCCTAATCAGGGGATCCCTTCACGCAATTTCATACCGCCCCTTGGGCCCTGTGATACTTCGCATTAAGAGGAAAAATATCAGAGGAGAGTAACTGAGATGGAATGGGGGCGGGGGAGGCAGAAGGATGGTTTATCTCGCTTTCATCTGCGCACGCACGCCATTGCACACCAATCACTGTAAAGCTTACGTCTTCTCAGCTCATCTCTTCATTTTTTGCCTTTTTTCCTTTTGGCCCCTGCTAACTAGAAGAGAAGAGGAACTTTTAAAAGAAAAGTGCTTACGTTCACCGGAGCCCCTCCACCTTTACAGTTTTCCCATACGTTTAGTAAACTCGTTTTCCACCAGCATGGCTTCGGGCTTTGGCGCGCCCCTCATCCTGCATTATTCAGGTGTATTTCTAGACAGTATTGTTTATTCGTACCATCCAGGAAGATAGCGTTAGAAGTGAGAAAAAAATGAAGACAAACAAACGCTTACCGTGTCCAAAAATCGAGCATCACCCCTCAACTAGTTCCGCACCCGTGGGGCCTTTGATTGGGGCGCATGTCTGATTGTTCCGCTCTATAAATTGAAATGTACATGTGCTGAAGGTGCTGCACGTCGGCGTTTTGCGAAAAACGTCGACAGCAGCAGTTGTTTTGTCAGGCATGTATCGATCAACCGTCGAATCGAATCAAGCGCAAATGAGGGATCGTTTGATGGTTTTGCTCTCTCACTGCGGTATTCGTGCTCTTGACAATGAAAAACCCATGTAATATAGCGAGGAACACTTGATACAGTTGCTCATTTCCCACTGTCCATTTTAGTGCAATCCACCCTCTCGTTCTTTGATCAGGTAAACGCAAGACTCATGCTCCGGTCAAACCTACTAGTTCTATACGGATGAGGCCTACCTTCAAGTTAAAGTTTGCATAAGAGACCTCGTCACATTTTCCAGTGCAAGGTCAAACATTTTTCATACCGTAAACAATCGGCGAGATGGCGTAATGAGAAGCAGCAACTGGTTAAATAACCTCCACTCTTCCAGCACTCGTAGTTCAAGAAGCGTAGCTCCAATCGATGGTGGGTTTTGTCACCACTGTGAACATCATGGCGAGAAAACGGCTGCGGTAATATGGCCCTCACCCTCTGGATCTTGTAACGACTCCCCGGCGCAAGTAAGCTCCGGAGAACGGTAAGTAATGATCGAGGATTCCCCGAGAAAAGGGTGGATTAGGAAAAAAAGTGAAAAAAGACGGTAGCTTCTTTTTTTCTGCTGGATCAAATTAGTTCAAAGTTCAATATGTTTTGAATACAAGCCTGTCTCACAAGACCAGTGTAACCAATCAGACTTATTACCTTGGATAGCCTTCTATAGTCGCTAAAGGTTAATAGGGCTTAAATATTGGTAAAAGAATTCACTGTTTTTTGGTACGACCTCCACTTTTTCTCCAATGTGGCAGTTTCTCCTCTACATTCTTGGCTTTTTTGCCAAGGACTTCCTCACCTTTTCCCATAGGGTCTTGATGACGCTCAGGCCTGCGTCCAAATCAGTTCCTTCATTGAAAGCAATCCATGCTGCCGAAACCACTCCTTCACAGTGAAGGTGCGATGCTTTTGGTCCCTCTACTGCTAGAATACGAGATCAGCACAGCATGTGCCGTACTCGTAAATTCAAACACCTTCGAGAACCTATCTGTGTACGTACCCCTCACCAGTTCGGAAATCCTATGAGGATGCCCGACTGTCCGAAGTGATAGGAATCGGAGGGGTCTGCTGAAGTGGAAATCCCCGGGGGTCTAAGGTCATCTGAGGCAACGAGAGTGGATTCAGTATATTTGGAGGGACAGCACAACGCATGTGTGGCATCCTGACGAAAAGGTTTCGATTCAAAGGTCACCTGTCATCAGTGGAATAAGACGGAGGTTGGTTATGGTAGCCCGTAAAAGAAATGGGACCACTGCATAGAATTCGAGAATTGATGAATGCGGAAGTATACAGATGGATTCTAGAGGGGGTTGCATATCCACACGCACGGCAACCGCGCGGTAGTGAGTTCTTTTCGCATTTAAAAATGGACCCAAAGCATTGAACCTCTACTGTTTCGGTTTCGGCAGCACGGTGTGCTTCAGAAGAAGGAATAAATTCAGACGCATGTCCAGAACGTCATATATGGATTCAAATCTGGCCAAAAATGAGGAAAAATAGAGGGTGCGGTCCCAATAGGATGTGAATCCCTTAAGTGATTCCGTTTAGACCCTACTAGGGTTTCAGCGAATCGAACGTTATTTACAAATAATTAAGTATGCTTGATATAATTCATCATGCGGTTCATTGTCTGCTGACTTACAACTACAATAATTTAAAATTTTCTTCGAATTCGGTCATAGTCGGGAATTTCCATTGCTGATTTCGTGACAAAGGTTTGCCTTTAGAATATATCA
>MU893481.1:0-12094 GCA_036418205.1 Ostertagia ostertagi
GCTCGTCTAATTCGACAATACTCTACGATGCTTTCGAAGAAAGGTTTCCAGCATCTACAAAAACGTTTAACACTTACGCATAAACTTGAGCAAAACCTCCATCTGCTAATAGACCCTCGACTCTGAACTTATTCAGCAGCATCTGTCCTTCCTTCAATAGGAACGTCTTTTTAGGCGTTGGAGTTGGTGCTGCAAGAAGTGGCTCCGTTAGTTCCTGCTTTTTTGACTCGGTTCGGAAGGCGGCTAACAAAGCTCCATTGTGTGTAAAGAGCCCTACGGAGATCCATGGCATCTTATCAAGAAATTTTAGTACACAACCGGCTTTCCCTTCCCCCATGACTACCACCCTCTATCACTGTTCTCCACGATCGCTACATCTCGGCCTCCCACACCTTTCTGGGGTCCTCCAGTGAATTTAAATTTTCCGTGTGTTGCAAGAGTTTTTTTTTGCTAGATGACGGAATGAATGTGCGAAGAAGCAATTACGAGAAAGGGTTTGAGGTCTTACGAAGAGGGAAGCAGCTCCGGTGTGGGAGAACCAACTTTTCGTCACCATAGAGCTAAGCCTAGGAGGGTGAGGAACTCCAGAAAAACGAAAATCACCCGAGAAACTCCTCCCACATCCTGCAGATTATGATATACCGGCTTGAATCTATGTCTCTTGGTCTACAGTACAGTATACATAACTTGAGTATTGATGGTCGTTCCGGCAGGCCACAACATGTTATCGCCTCCAAAATAAGACTACAGTACTCACAGGCATTCTTGACGTCTTTCGATTTCGGCTTTCCATCCTTTACCTCATTTTGCTCTTTTGTGTCCTTTTTCTCTTGTGGAGCTTCGAATGTTTCGCGACTGACCGTTGTTATCTTTTTCTCTGTCGTTCCCGTTTCTTTCGTCTTTGTCTTGACTCTTTCCGATTGTTTTTTCACTTTTTCCTTACTTGATGGTTTTCTTTTGACCAGCTCTTTGCTTCCTGGTTTCCTCTCTACCTTTTCTTTACTTCCTAACCTCCTTTCCACCTTTTCCTTACTTCCTATCCTCCTTTCTACCTTTTCTTTACTTCCCAACCTCCTTTCCACCTTTTCTTTGCTTCCCTTTTTCGATTTATTTTGTTTGTTGCTCTTTCTCGAGTGATTTTCTTTACTTCCCTTTTTCGAGTGATGTTCTTTGCTTCCAGCCTTCTTTTCCACTTGATCTTTGCCTCCCAGTTTCATCTGTTGTTCGTTTTTGTCCACCTTCTCAGGCGCCTTCTCTTCCGGTTTTCGAAACGGTACTATCTGAACTACCCTCCTCTCTTTACTTCCAATTTTCACCATTTGCTCATTGCCTTCTGGCTTTTGCGGTCCTTCAATCTCACTTATCATCACTTCTTTGTTGGTCGCCTTTTGTCTGAAGTCGGTTGCCATCCCTTCTTTGTTGATCGGCTTCTGCTGCTGTCCCATTCCAGTTGCCACCAGTTGTCCATTGCTAGCCGGTTTCTGCTTCTGTTCCTTGTCAGCTGGTGTTGCCGGATTTTCACCACTGCTATTTTTCCCACCTGCCACTCTTTGCAATGGAGCTTGAGGTGCTTTGGTTTTTATATCTGTTGGTACTGGATTTTTCTTCACATCGCCACCTTTCTTCGGAGTATTTGCCTTGGGCACTCTCATGCTGTAATCTGAAAGCTGCTCTGGTCACTTAAAGCGAGAGATTACGATAAAGTATGTGTGCAACCATGGAAGTACATGAACCAGTAGAAGCAGCAGTCAGTGGCCTAATAAGGGAGCGAGATCTTCTGGCGTGGCTCAAGGCTTGTGGCTAAAGGCGCGCTAGTTCAGCGCCCTGGGGCTGCCAATCCTCCCTGAGCTCCGCCTCCGCCGCCTGTGCTCCGCCCATTGGTGTGTTGCTGAATAGTAGCATCATTGTTCTTATCATTTGGATGAGAGGATGCGAGACAAGAGTCCCCCTGAGGTCGCCGCGCAAGCGAAAGTAGGTCACCGCACGCGGCGGCTACCTGCCCTTACAAGTTGGAACGTGGCAATTTGCTAGGACTAAGCAAAACCAAATGCAGAAATGGGGACTACGCAGACGCAACAAAAAAGTGTTGTATCGATCGTCTAGAGAGACGGGCCAAACTTGGCCAATTGATATGTTTCAAACTGCAAAAACGTCGGCGACGTCGCGCGCGGTGACCTAGTTTTAGCGCGGCGGTCGCGGGGACTCTTGACCGTCTCCCGTGTGCTCCACAACTTTCCCATGGAATACGTCATCAACCAAGGCTCGGACTTTGCTGGAATGATAGCGGCTATCGTTAATATGTGCAAACCTCTTGAATTGGTTGCAACTCGTCCATTATCGGAAGTCAAACGGGCAAGGAAAGGGACGTTCCTGACGGATTTCTTTGCTTTTTCCAGCACTGGGACATTACTCGGCATGCCCACTTCTGCTAATGGAAACCACCCAATCTTATCGTAATCCTTCAGCTTCGAGGCAGGTTCATGCGGGTTTTAAAAGAAATTGAGATTTGGGGATAATTAGACTATAAGGAAATGAATGTCTTGATGCGAAGGTTAAGACAGTAGTGGATTAGGCTATACCGAGATGATTCAATACGTATCGAACTGAATCGCTGGAGAATAGTGGATTACGAGATTAGGGTAATAGGACATATGGAGATTAGTTATTCAGGCCGCGTTCACAGTTCGCGAATTGGGATATGAGGATAGTAGGCGATGAAATATTAGGATAGTACTAACGTAGGTATTGCAGTGACAAGGGTACCGATTGGAGAATAGTAGATTAGGGGGTTTTCAGGCGAACCGATCAATGCGTATCTGATCTTTTCATCGCACTAGTATCCCAATCTAATACTATCCCAATCTCCTACTCAACTACTATCTTGCTATCGTAATATCGTAATACGATTAGGTACCGGATATCTTAGTGTCGTTTTTTCACCACGAGTTTCGGACCACCAATATTTTAATTCAGAATCCGGGAGTGAAACAGCATATTCATCGAATGACTCATTAGCACTTTCCCATTTACCAGTATGAGTGGAAACCTCGTACGATTAAAGCTAGGAATTTTTTGAGTCGAAAAAGAGAGGTAGGTCGGTTTTGACATCATCTGACAAATCATCCCTCTCACTTGCTAAAAAGTTAGGCCTGGACAAAAGAAGTATACAGTTAGTTAGAGTAGGGTCTGCTGTATGGTGGAAAAGTTATAACTTACCAGCTCAACTGGACAATTTTTCCCGGAGTCTTTTTTGCCACATAGGGTCAAAAACGCACCCTTTTTGAGCACACGTGAGTAGCAGATGAGCACATTTATTAGAATTTCTTGTGCAATCAACTTCGTTAAAGCGTTTGTGCATCATCGATCAGTCACTGCTAAGGTGTCCTACCATTTCAGCACAAGACTGGTGCAGCCCCGTCTCGACTGATTTAACTAGGGCCACCTTTTTGACGACGATTGCGGGCATCACTTCAAAGACTTCACTGTCTTTTGAGAAAACTGTGAAAAACCGATGAGCATTTTAAATGGTAGTATTCCCTCCATCAAATGCAATGTTGGTTTGGTGGGCGGAAAGTTGTAGCTCTCAGCAAGAATTTTGAAGCATTTGGTACACACATGCGAATTTGCACACTGGACCCAGGGATTTTCAAAAAAAGTATATAAAAATTGGGGAAAGTTAAATTGTGAACCAACAATAGAAAACAATAAGCAACATATTTCGCAGTATTAATGAGCAAAAAGGACTTTCTGAGATATTGATTTTCCATAGTAATCGGCCCCAAAACTTCCTGAACTCAGAAAAGCGACACTAAGATATCCGGTACCTAATACATTACTTGCCAGCAATGTCAATCGATATGTATCTAGTCTTGTCAGCGCACCACCCTGCTTCCCTACCTCCCTCTGAGACCCTCCTCTAGTAACCTACTGCTTTCCTATTGTCCCCGTCAATGCACATCATTTTCATTGTCGCGTGCTAGCCTAATCTCCCATGTAGCGAACCATTGAACGCCTCCTTAGGATAGTAGTAGATAAGGGGATTGCGCTGAAATGATTATACTTCCTAATCGATTGGAGTGAATAAGCTTGAACTTCTGATCGTCTACTATCGCAATCAATATGTATGTGATCTATTTTCAGCCGAATACCCTGATATCCTACAATCCTAACACCCTATCGCCTACTCCCCTAACCTCCGAAGTCGTGAACTGTGAACGCAGCTTTCAGACTTACAGGGGGTGTCAAAAATGTTCGCCGAAACCATTTTTCGTGCATTATTTTTTCTCATTTGAGTAGCACCCTCCAAAAATTGATGTACTATGTTTTCTAGTGTTTTTATATCTTCGAATCTTAAGAGAATCAGGATATTCGAAAAAAATTCCGAGATCACCACTGGTTTTTTTGTGGCAAAAGACAGGAGAAACACGGAAAACCGGTCGGGGAACACTTTTGACCGCTACTCTATATCTGCCGATCGAATACTTGTTCAGTCGATCCCATATTTCAGACTCTTCAATTGCGGTGAAAGCAATTCACATAACGATATGTCCTCTTCCTCCAAGCATGCGAGCGGTATGTAGATGCTACCATGAAGGTGCTCCACCCCCCCCCTCCTTCCCCCACTGCCCCTCTCCAATGTAATCTCATAACCGGCCGCTTTTGAGCTATCAACCTCTTCTCAAAACGCGTTAGGAAAAGGTATTGCATGGTAAGCGCTAGCGAGCGTTCATAGTTGGCGATCGTACGTGCGACTAGGCGATTAGGCGATGAGATTCAAAAAGAAAGTATACGTATCGATTAGGCGATTAGGCGAGTGGGCGATTAGGCGAGTAGTCGATTAGGCGAGTAGGCGAGTAGGCGATAAGAGAAGGATGTGTATTGATTTGATGCTCCGCCCATCGAGCGATCGCCTAATCGCCTACTCGCCTACAACGTTCTATGGGCGGAGCAAACCAATCAATACGTATGTGGTGCTTCCCGCCTAATCGCCTACTCGCCTGATCGCCTACTCGCCTACTCGCCTAATCGCCCAATCTATACGTACATTTTTCATAGACTAATCGCCTAATCGCCTAATCGCACGTACGATCGCCAACTATGAACGCTCCATTACCATTTTGAATTACCATTTTGAAGAGCACACCCCACATGATTGGTGACCCAAATGGTGTGAGCAGACTATGGGGTGAGGCCATCTTGGCATGACTTAGGACATCATAGATTCGTGTCAAAAGCGAATGCAAAAGCATTAACCCTGTTTTGCCATCTGCAATGAAGAAGGAAATCCAATAGTAGTACGAATCGTCGGGCTCTCAACTCACAATCCAGTATCTCTTCCATTTGGACCTCATTCCCAGGTGCGATCTCACGAGAGAATCACGAGCGGAAATTGGACGTGGATCGGTCTTTACGATACTCAATGCAACGCCTTCTTTGAACTAGCTGTGTCTATTTAGCCTCTCTTATCAGAAGCCTATGATGTCCCTTGAAACTTCTGCTTAGTCATGCATTATTTCGAAAAGGTCTAGCACTCGGTTCTCATCAGTCCTCTGCGATCGAACAGGCTGTGCATCCAAGTGCATCCAAGCCGCCGTTAATGTGTGTGCCAACGAGGCCACTTCCCACTAATTCATCCTAACTGTTCCCTAAGGGGGGAATACAAACGTACCTATACTGTACTAGTAACAGCTGTGAGTAAGCGGGATGTCGACCACACTCGAATAGATCAAGTAAGCAAATAACAGTGAACCTACTGATGGAACGGACATCATTATTATCAGTCTGGGGATGCACGTAAATAGCACAAATAATCAACTGTCTTCATATCACGTTTTTTTCGGATAGCCATCGTAACATTTTCATTTTTACCCAGCTTACAATGCGATGTCTACAAAAAAATCGATGTTGCGCGTGTCAGACTTCGCAAATTAAGCAAATCCTTGGCAAATCGCGGGGCGCTCATATCCTCAGGAGGGACATTCGAAACAGGGCATAAAACCTTGCATTCCTTTAAAACTGCTGGTAGGTGACACTAGGAATGAGCCCGAAGAGGGGAGAAACGCCAGGAGTGAACAGAGGTTGCCCATATCCTCCGTCCAGAATCCCCTCTCCTCCCTAAGGCTTAAGCCCGAGTTGTATTAGTGGCTCACTCATTTCAAAGTCCCCCCCCCCTAAACGACCATTGACGCCAATCGCGGATACGGGCGATGTGCGGTGGTTCGAGTGATCAGCTACTGTTTGAAGGACGCACCAACTATTCGACAACGTGGGAAAATGGCAATCGTCTTCTCATGTGCACTTTGATTCGCTTCACTGTTGCAGGCTCGCAAGAGCATGAGAGGCGGCGGAAGTCGTGGCAGAATCGACCGTGCCAACGCTGCTGACAGTTCTGGATTAACGGCAAAGATAGTAATAATTTTCAAAAAAAAAGCGATCTCGTCAATCTTCCCCACTGTCTAGCCGATCGTGCTTTCAAACAATTCGTTGAATTCGCAAAATTTGACACTACTAACGCATACACTTTGGTTATTGGTGCTGTTATTTGATGCAGATTCCCAGGTTGTGTGAGCTGAATCTTCTCGAAAATATCAAAATTTATTTCCTTGGAAATTTGAAATAAAACAAGTGTAACAACGTTGATAAACAATCCAAACGATATTTCAATGCGCAAGCAGCAAAGAGCTTCAGAATTCCGCCTACTACTTTGCAGAATCATGTGCGTGGAATCGTTGTGTTTCTTCCCTGCATACATCGCTTCCACGTTGATCATTATATTGACCGTACTAGGTTCTTGCATGAATTTCAGGCTTTCCAGAATAAAAAACAATTTCGAAAAACAACGCTATGATTATGGGGGCTCAGTATCACAGACCACTGGCGTAAAAACAAAGAGCGAATAGGATGAGGTAATGATTCGGCGGCTACGCAAAGTGACCCATCGTAAGGTGGAGTTGTGTCCAACATTTCGAGTAAGACCAAAATTTTATAAATATTAACACGTTGACGACAGCGTGACGCGGTAACGCGTCCCACTTTGCGCACCTCGTGGGACATTGTGACGCGGTAACGCGTCCCACCCAAGTCATCCCTTTTTCTTGCGCTTGTGCGACTTATTCCTAAGGTCTTTGTACTCATTCTATAGGTCATACATTAGCATACTTAAAAACCACATGGCTCACAGAAAGGCCAAATATTCTTTAGTTTGGCAGACGTTTTCCAGACCTTACGGATATGTCTGTTCAATTCATTCCTCGTTTTCTTTTCAATAACGTAGACATGTTGATAAAAAGGAATAACAGAAGTGAATACAAACCTATTCGTATGGGAAGATATGTGTTTTACTGAAACAAAACCACGTCCAAATTAATTTTGGAACCACTAAAGGAAATTAAGTAAAATTTCCCTTTTCATGGCCTTAACACGTCATTTCGGTCAAACTTCCATTACTGTAACTCCTGATAAGCTAGACAGATCGAACATCATTGAAAACATTTCATCGCATCTAAGTATTGCGGATTTACAACTTAAAATCCATGGATTTGGTGCTGCGCTCGCAAAATCGCTCTTGTCCCACGCGGTGCAAAAGCACAAAACGCGCGATGTCGTCAACGTGTTAAAAGCATACCAGATTCCGTCTGAAGCACCAGAGACAAACAGAATGCACCCGTCCCGTTCAAACGTCTGTGACAGTTCTGATTACGGCAAGATATTGAGCAAGTAACAATTTCAAAGAAAGCGATATTTCGGAACTTTTTTCTTGACGTAAAAACGGTACTGAATTCACCAATTCATCGAAGAAGCCGTTATGGTGTTTTCCATGCACGATTTCACATGCGCAAAGTAACTGATATCAGCACGAAGATCATGATGATCTTCTAAATAATTACTCAATTATCTGTGATGAGTAGAAGTTAGAGATCACCAGTAGGAATCGAATGATGAGCACTCAAGAGATGGTGCGACACGTCGCTACCCTGAAATCAGCATTTTTCAGTGCTATCGACTTGATCGCTATATAAAGGCTGAATAGAATTCACGCTCTTCCCCTCCAGACTTGTAGTTGTAATTTCAGCTCGCTAACAGGACCCTTACTAATTTGATCACCTTCATTCTTGCGAAAGTCCGATCAACTTACCAGCTCTTCCTTTACAAGCTATGTTTTTGGTAGATCACCTTCTGCAGCAGTTCTTGGGAAAAGAAAGCACCAGAAAATTTCAAAGGGATTAGTACGTCAAGAGATCGTTCGTAAATCAGATAAAGAATCCACTTAAGGTTCTAGTAATCCAACAGCCCTTTTTCTCTGATGTCTGCTGATTGGTAGCTCCCGTCTTAGGCTATGAAAACACTGAATGGCCAGCTCTCCTCTCCATTAACCCATTGCGGACCGCGTGCTGCACCATGTGCAGCACGCCACCTTGCGGAGAAGGATAGTAATCTTCGATTTTTTCAACATTTTGCTAAGTTACAAAATCAGCAGTTTGCTTTTTCACACACAGGATATATCAAGTACTTGCGTATTGGCCACGGAGTAAAGAGATGACAAAAACTACGGAGCGTGCAATTATAACGGCGGTCCGCAATGGGTTAACCAACCCTACAGAACTATGGAAAGGACGCCGTGAACTCACCTTCAATGCCTTATTGTTCTGCATCTTGACAAAACAGATCCAAATGGCATTAGCGTTTGGTTCGGGCGTCGGTGTGGGGCTCAAGAGACGCGTAGCACCTGTGCATTAGGGAAATACAGCCTGCTTTTTAAGCTGTAAAGTTGAAGAGTTTTTAAATGGTGCCGTATGGCATAAGAATAGGTCCGCTCGAAACCACTTCAACTTTGGTGAAAATCCAGCTAGAGGTTCTTTTAATTTTTTATTGTTTTTGGACATTTTTATCCACAACGATTAGGCCCTAAGGGTTGCTCCCCAAAAGGAAAAAAAAAACCTGTCTTATAATCATCTTCTCTCCAACACCTCGTGGCAGTGTCAAGTCCCACTTTTGATCCATTGGCAATGTATTCACCCAAGCTACAAAATCGTCCTGCAGAAAACGGTGCTCTGCAAGAAAGACATAAGGTACATCCAATAAGAATTGATGGATTTACTGAGATCAGATGGCTTCCAGGAGAAACCTCAGCGGCGACGCATACTTGATGCTTGCTACATGACGCCATAAGGCCGATGTCAGACTTTGCGAATCGCGCGATTCGCTAGCGTCTGCGGTCGCGTCGCGGCCAGTGAATCACTCAATTGGCTGGTACCGCAACGCGACCGCGGACGCTAGCGAATCGCGCGAATCGCTAGTAGCGAATCGCGCGATTCGCAAAGTCTGACATCGGCCTAAGGGCGACAAAGGCGAAGAGGGGACGAATCATGACAGCGTTGCCGCTTTTATGTAGTTATCGTAAGCGCCTACCGTATCGAGGTCAGTGCGAGCTTGCGCACCAGGTAAGTGCTAGTGAGACGCGCAATGGAATAACCCACATAATCACCAGTTGAGGTAGTGCTTATGATAGCCTGCACCAGAAACGTATCAGTGGAAGCGTTCGATTGCTAAGGGCAGAGGAACCAAAGGAAAAAGCAAGGAAGACATTCTAGCAATTCCCTTTTTGCTGTTTATTTCGCTCAATGTGCGAGCTTACAGTGAGAAGTACTAGGCATCGGGGCGAGGGACCAGGCGACGAAGAGGCGAGAGAGCAAAGGAGGCGTAAGTGACGCCGCAGTAACTATTCGTGACATCAATTATAACTGAGTCACTGTTGTGGGGTTGGGGGAGTGCAGGGAAGGCGTTGGATTAACATAAGCTCTTGATGTTCATTTAGTGCGAATTACACACTATCTTGTGATCGTGGACCATTCTATCTCACACACTAACCATAAGGTCATTCTTCCAATGACCTTATGGTTAGTGTGAACGAATTCTTTCAATCACCTTGGCGTGAGATCAACCTTCTAAGACGCATCTGATCGGGAGACTCTCGTATAGCGAATAACATTTTTTATCTTTGCCAAAACAAAATAGATACCTTAGCTCCTTCTTCAAGACTACGGCTACTCGAGCATCTCGTCCGCCATTGCGACTACCGAGCCGACAGAGCTCTGCTTCACATTCCTAAGATATTTGGGTTGGAGCCGACAAAAGTTTTTTCTTTAAATTGACGGGACTATCATAACGAAAGGAATGCATCTGTTGAAACATCACACTTACATACCTCTGGTACAGAACCGGCCCCATCGCGTTCGAATCGTGTTCGATGTCGGGCATAGCCGGCAAATAACTCGTCAGCCCCACTGCCAACAAAGTAGACATTGGCATCGGACCTTTAACATGAACTTGAAAGGAACGTTTGTGAAAGGAGCTATCAAGTCCACGATCCCAAGTCGCTGATTCGCTGTCGCGTGTCTTACCGGATGTCGGATCCACTATCGTAATCTTTGCCGGCTCCTCGAAGGGCAAACCACAACACGCAAGCCAAGGATTCATCCAAAACAGAAAGTGCTGGAGCAGCAGCCTTAACAAGGCAATCAAACACTCGATACTTCAACGGAACGTGAGCCAGAAATACAGCAGATTGGCACTTGTACACTTACTTTCACGATGTGTTTCAATCTCTTCTTCTCCAGCTCCTCTTTCGTAACATCGACAAGAATCAAGCGCCATATTCTACTGGGAAATTTCGACCGCAGATAGAGAAAACCAGCTATAGCTCGTTGGCGGTCCGTCACTATGGAGCGATGCTTGAAAACAGAATCATTTCAGAAGACTGAGAACCATTCGTACATATCTAATGAAACAATACAAAAACAACATCTAAGGAGTGAGGAAAGACACGATTAATTTTTTTCCGTGATAGAAAAACTTCACCTAGAAGAAAAAGGCCTATACCTGGGAGTCTCGAATAAACGCCACGTTGACAAGATCGATTATCCGATCTGAATGGTAAGCTTCGTGTAGGGCAATCGCCACCAACAGACTGTCCACCCCACCAGAAAACGCGACAGCGGTTGAACTAGCATCTGGAACTTATTTTCTAAGGAAGAAACAGTGAATGTCATGGGTGAGAGGCGGGGCGATTTGATGGCGTCGGGGCCTCATAGTGGGAATGAGTTGGGAGGTGGTCCCAACCACATCTTCGACGTCCTTCCACTAATGACCTACCTGAGGACTTCATCAAAACAGCTCCGCCACTCATTGCATCCACTGCCATCATCACGATATATGAATTGTTATCAAGTGAGATACGAATGGTACAGCGCATTTCAAAGGTACTGACTTAAAGTTCTTATATTTGATTAAGTATTTATTAATTGAGTATTCTAATGTCCAACTAATTTGCAGTGTTATCAGAAACGAAGCTCGATTACTTTCTATATATAGTGATAAGGTTAGATTATGTTATGCTAGTAGATATTTTCCCATTGACAATATACCACTAAAAAGACGGGCATTCCCCGCTAGGAGTTAGTAATTGTTGTTGTGCCTGAAATGAAAGTGGGATTGCAAAGTGGACCTTCAATGAAGAAAAACAGGAGAAACCATCGGTGAACTGGATTGAAACACTCCCCCCCCCCCTTGTTTATGAGGCGAACCATGCTAAGTCGACGAGACATTTGGCGACCCGGAGAGAGCACAGGCGAGAAGGCATCAAACGAGGGAGAGCAGACACGCTGTTGGAGCGTGGTATAGTCGCGACCACCCGCAACCATTTGAACAAGGCCCTAGCACCGACGACGCACACACTGAAGATGCGACGGGGACACTGCTCCTGCAGATGCTGATCCAACTACTCTATTCACGGTGGGACCGTACTACCGGGCTTATCGCGGTAAGTGCGTATGAGGTGAAGCATTGGCTTGATGGTGTAGTAGAAGCACTCTTGCGGGTGAAGCGATCTAGGTTCGACCCTAGGCTGGGGGAAGTAAGCAAACCAGCCCTTTTGGCGTTTCTGCTGGGGCCGTATGCTGAATGTTGGGGAGGGGATGGGGTCCCCGACGGTCGACGGACTACTTCAACTCGGTCCTTAAACCGCCTCAATTTGATGCTTACCTCAGGACTAAGCCTTAGGCCGAGTCATAGTTTGCGAATCGAGCGATTCGCTAGC
>MU893483.1:0-29606 GCA_036418205.1 Ostertagia ostertagi
AAATTCGATTGGGCTTAGAACTAGGTCGTTAAGGCCTTGAGAAAGCACCAAACCCCACTTGAGGGGGGAGGGGGTGAAGAGACCCACATTTCGTATAAAACCTTGAGACTACGACACCCACGAGTGATCAGAGAGTAAACAGTGCCTAATGACAAAGGTAAAGAGCTTGCGAGTTCTGTCGCAGTGGCGCGACGTCGAGAGATATCAACAGACAAACAAACGCCAACAATGATGAACTATTCAATTACTTCGAAAATTCCACCCTTTAACGTGGCACTTATAAATCCGGGCCAAATTCGGCACCGAGCTGTGCCTGTCACGAATAGCGGAAAAACTCGTGGAAAAACATGCAGCTGGATTTCCAGGGCAAAAAAATATACGACGACTACGACGACGATGTGCTCATCAAATTTCAGGTCAATTGACGGGCAAAATTGGCTGGAATGACTGGCGATTTTGCCATCAAAATCCATTTGATTATACATATAGGTATTGGTTTTCCAATACTATAAAGACGAAACGATTGTGGGGCTTCAGATGAATCACACAGAACGCGACGCTGTTTGCATGCAAATTGCGATGGCCTTGGCCTTAGTAATGTCACAAGCACTTGACGGGAAATCGATTGAAACAATGTGATGGATGTGAAGAGAGCCGGGTGAACTACTTCTGGCCAAAATGTTTTGTAGCCCAAAAATGGGCGAGTCGAGCGCCGGCTGAGTAAAGCTGCACCCATTTGGCCACAGCCATCGACGAAAAATGAATGCCGGCTTCGGGGAAAGCCATAAATGTGGCGCTCGAGACTGCCGCGACACGCAATGAATCGCTAATCCGGGCGAATAACGGACGACCACTGCATATGGCCCCAGGAAACTGGCGAACGCGGAACGACCGTCCCGAGAGCAGGCAAAACTTCTGAGGGATTCAATCCTCCCCCAAAGGGGTTGGGGGACGAAAACCCTTTAAATTTTTTAAAGAAGAAAGAAGACGTATCTGGACGTGTTTTAAGCAACTGCTGGCACTATGCCATCAACCGGCGCGGCCATAAAAACTCAGAAAAAACTGTTTGGTACTAGTTTTCTTATTTTTTCTGTTTCTCTGTATTTTTTCTCGGCAACGTTCTCGATAGTGGGATATAAGTATTAGTGTTGATTTTCGAATTTGAAGTTTGTAAGATATTCTCCTACGACCTTCTAAACGACAGCTCAACGTTAAGCTTACCCACATGGTCGTTGGACAGTCACTTGGGCCGGATCAATCCCCCAAGGTGGGCCGAAACCCTTTGAATCTCCTCTGTATTCCCGCTTGGATGGGGACTGATTTAATGAATGCATGAACGCAAAGCAACTCGCACTGAAAATAACCCAGACAAACTATATCGGTAAAAAAAATGAATTTAAAGGGGATTCTACGCCCCCAACCCCTTCATAAGAGGAATGAATCCGGCCCCCAGGACGCACTACACACGTTCGGGAGACTTTACTGGCGCTAAAACCGATTGGGGATCTAACAACGCTAGCGATTATAAGGATGGCGCAACACGAAATAAGAAGTACTACAAGATTGGCTGGCTTGAGGTGCACTGAACACTCCCCCCAGAAGAAAATCAAGTGCTCGCAATGAGCTCTAATGCCTAAGCCTGTAAGGAACTCCTTAACCCTTATCTTTAATCCTCAACAAAATGGGGAGATAACCGTCCGAAAGTGTCCCAAAAGGGGTGAAAATGGTGCTGTCAGCTCAATGCTACAGTATCCAGAAAAGTGCACTGTTCTACCGACGAGCCCGTTTTGAGCAGGTCACCAGCAAAAGTGTACGGAAATAGAGGTGAAAGAAGTACTACGAATCTCTAGGCCAAGCTCGAGGCCGTCATTGAACAATCTTCTGCGCCACCAGAAAAGCTTGAGGCCCATAGAATCCCTTAATCGCCAAGTTCTCACAACACCAAAGGGAGGGGGGCAGGGACGCAACAGGACGTATCTCCGGGGACTAAACCTTCACGATCCTTTAAAGGCGCCCATGTCGAGACCACATCTCTACCAGAACCCAAATTATCGGGGTCATTTAGGAAACAGCACGAGGTGGTGGACAAGATCGATTCATCGAAATTCCTGCTTGTTACACGAGGCCTTCCACTGGGCGCGACAAATCGATAAGCATAGTACATCAAACACCTATTTCGCGTAACCAATTCGATCGAAGGGTCTCAAAAATAAACCCCAAAGTCCAAAATCTTGACGGAAAAGACACAAAAAAGACAACATGGATAAACTCGAAACCGCACCCCTACCAAAACGTACCCCATCATCATAATAGCAATCACCTCAAAGACGACAAAAAAGGCTGCTGGTCCCAGCCGTGGCGCTTAATGCACCGCCTATCCGGTAGTGCCTGCTAGACAAAAGATAAACGGCTGCAGAACTGCTCCCGCAGTACTACACTCGGGCGAGACACATGCACTTTTAGGAGGGCAATGATATTTAAGAATGAGGAACCACGCATTCCAAAGGCAGTACGGATTTCAGGAGCAATGGAGAGAGAAGAGAGCACTGGAGGGATGGCGCCAGAGTTAACGTTTGCGCCGAAAACGATTGGCTGACGAGAGAAACGGTAATAACAAGCAATCAGGCTGAACCCAAACAGGGATAACACGCGAGAGAAAGGCCGAACGACGCACCATCATTCAACAGCCATCCTTCTCGTGTCTCTGCCAAAGCAAAGACAATGCTTATGGACGTGAACGAATATAATCGCATACGCTCAGCATCGGGGACCTTCAGCACGAATCTACTTGCCTTAATGGCTTGTCCCTTATCTCGCCCTTCAGTTGCTGCCAAATCGGCGTGTTAAAGCACGAGGGATAGACTCTTGCAGGTCACTCAGGACCAAGAAATCAATAAAAGTCCAAAAAAAACACATTCACTTATCGGATTTCCGAGCCATAAACAATCGATATCTTTATATGATAACAGCTGTTCACCAAGATAATGAATAGTGATACATATAACAATGTCAATGTTACAGAAGATAATAATTTTTTAACACTACACTCGATTCAATAAGAATCATTTCTTCAGATCGTCTTCGCATAACTTCAGAAATGAGTGTAAGACATTTGTCTTATAATCAACACTAAAGGGCAATTCAATATCTCGATAATAAAACATTTAAAATCATCAAGATCATAGTAAAAAAATAAATCTCGCCTGGCGAAGAGGATACCAACATAATCAATTAATCTAATAACGAGCTAAAATTTTATGAACAGTCCCACATTATATAAACAGACCATTATGGGGAGGTAGGGGAGGGGGAAGAGTAGATATTTTTCGCTTGGCACGTGCCTTGAGGCAAAATTTAGACAGCTGGGATATCCTCCGAGTTCGTTACTATGTAAGAAGAGGACAAACCGTGTGTAATATTTATTTTGTTGTCGTTGTTTGTTTGTTAAAATTGAAAAAAATATTTCAAATTTGATTGTGAGCGTAGAAGCGACAGGTTTTGACCCTTACCATGCGCACTATCTATAGATTATATGCCGGTCCAAATCCAATCCAATTCGACCACGATTTCCATCATTTGAGGGCAGGACTTGTCTGAGAGGATGAAAGAAATCTTAAGCCATCTAACCCCCTCCCCGCCCCGCTCCACCACCCCTCCTAGCCATTTTACAAATCGAAACGCAATCAAAATACTACCATGATTCTAAATATTCCCACATGGATGAGTAGGCTTTGGGGGGGGGGCGAGATTTCTGTTCGGGTGCATTTAGATCGATGGAGAAAAATCCTTCACTCAATGGACCCTTAAAAAATGAAAAAGCCGATAGGGAATTTCTACGGAAGCTTCTCCCTTTTCTGAAAGTAGGATGCGTGGCGCATCCCGAGAAAGGATCGGAACGCCGAACACTTTGTCTTTTATGATTTAAGTCCCACACAGCAAAAAATGCGAGCCACTATAGCCGTAGAGTGTGACATATTTACGAAGATGACCATGCACGTTTGTAGATCATTCTCGATGCTATTAGATCTATAAAATAGGATAATCGTAGTCGAAAAAGCACTTTATGGCGCCATCATAATGACGGGCTAAATTGGGCCATCATAAGAACGACCGACCTGATTGAATGCCATTTTGCCGCGTGCGAAAAAAAAACCCGTAATGACATGAAAAGGTTCGGGGAAATAATTACGCACGGGCGAAGTCGGCAGCCGCCACAGCGTTTCCCTTGGGCGATTTCCCCAACAGAATGATTTCCCACCGAAAAGCAGTCCCATACAAACGCTGAAATGGTGCAAACCATGGGCGGCCTTCAGAGAGGGTGTTAGTCTCGCATCGTTGGGAAAAATGGCAGGAAAGCAACGAAGCGAATGAGTTCATTCGGGAATGTGAGCTGGAAAAATAGAGAGCACTCCATCGCTTGAACGAATATAATCAAAAACGCCCAGCTACTCCTTCTCAAAAAAGGGAGGCAGCCTATTCTCCTGAAGGGAAAATAGTAATAAACTGTTTCTAGGAGCCGGGCTCGCCGGATGTGAGCTATTGAGGGCAGCACCAAGAAAATATAGGATCAGCAGATGAAAGTACTTCGGAAAACTCGAAGCCTTTCGCTTGACAAATCGAAAGGACGCGGTTGATCGATAGGCAATAAAAACTCCTTGGTGGGAATTTAGCTCAATGACCTTTCAAGAACTGCATTCCAAGCTAAATCAGGAAACTTTCGTGTTGATCCATCAGCTAACGTTTGACTTTTCTCATTGTTTACCTACCCAGCTGAGCTAGCTCCCAAGTGATTAATTAGTCATACTTCGATGCATAGAAATGGAGTCCAACTAGGCACTTGTTTTTGTTGGTAAGCCTTTTTCGGAAGCTAGGTTTTCCAACTGTCCATGTTACGATTTCGAGAATGCTGGGAAGAAAAAAGTTCCTAGGAACGACAAAGATCATTTTTCAAGCCTAGAGCCCCGATTGAAAACGGGCAACACAGCAACAACAATCTACGTTGGGATTTCGAAATGATAGAGAATAAATACTGAGAGAAGTATTGGTTACTGTAACCACTCATAGGGTGAGAAAAATGGCTAGTTATTATTCGCTAGGGATAGTAAATAGGGTCAACCGTGTTTTGAAGCGAGCCAAAATCGTCCACCTCCCCCCTCCACCCTTGCGAGGGTCTTAAAACGACCCTCACTACTACACTCATCACCATGAGTTTCTATAGTATTAAGTTCTGGCAAAGAGACCAACTGACACACTTCAACTCTGTCCACACTCCCTCCACAACTGCCATCGAGCGGTGTGGGAGGTAAAGAAAGGCGGGGGATAAGTATGTGATGAAGTAATAATTTCTTCATTTCATGCTGTTTCGCGATAGTCGCCAAGATTTTCGCGGAAAAAAACGACCCCCTCCTTCTACTACAATGGTATACCCTAACTCCGCCACCAAATCTTTAACTCATTCAAATTGACAAGACCGATTGCGAAACCTTAGCAAAAGTTACAGTGAACCGTAGTTGGGACTTGCGAACGGACAATCCTAGTTAAAATAGGATTGCAGAATCTGCCGAGCCCGATATGAGCTGCTGGCCAATGTATTCGATAGTGCTTATCAGAAAGTGGACGATTCCTCAGAATTTGTGACTAACCCCTTGTTCCCTGTGATGAGTGATTCCGTATGGTTCGACAGCGGAGAACTACTCAAGTTATTAGTCAGGTGGCCCAAATCAAGGTCTGATACACCTGATCATATCCCACTGGAATTCATCAAAAAGGTAGCATGTTATTGCTGGACCGCTCGCGTTTATCTTCAATTTAAGCTTCATGAAAGCTGAGGTACCTGAGAGGTGGCGCACTTCATTTGTTACTCCAATCCCAAAAAAGGCTCCGCATTCTTGCCCGGGTAATTACAGACCAGTAAGTATCACCTCTATTTTTGCAAGATTATTTGAAAAAGTTCTGAAGAAAAGAATAGTGACACATTTGGACAAGTACGAAGTCATTTCTGAGTACCAGCATGGATTTCAAAAGGGCAAATCAACGGTGACAGCCATGCTGCAAGCTCTAAATGACTGGACTACATACCTTGACAACGGCGTAGGCGCAGACGTGGTTTATTTGGACTTTGAGAAGGCGTTTGATAAAGGTCTATCGAAGCTCTTAGCCAAGCTTACCCTCGTCGGTATCCACCCCGAATTGTGGCATGGGTTAAATCCTTTCTTGCTGATAGGATCCAATTAGTGAGAGTCAATACCGTGTTCTCTGAACCCAGGCGGGTGCTTAGTGGCGTACCACAAGGCGGTGTTCTGTCGCCGGTGTTGTTCAACTTATATACTTTCGAGCTGCCACGCTTATTTATTTCCAAGGGAGTAAAGTGTGTTGCATTCGCTGATGACTTCAAACTGTATTGCCCGATCACATCTAGTTCTGACGGAGATCTCTTGCAGGAAGCCATCACGGAAGCTTCCAAATGGGCCAATCAGTGGGGTTTACCCTTATCCAAAGAGAAAACTAAAGTTTTACGCATAGGGAGACCCACTCTACAGCCCTCATACTCAATCAGTGGGGTACAACTCAAAAGAGTAAACGAAATCAAAGACCTAGGGTTCCTGATTCGAAGTGATCTCAGCTTTGATGAGCACTGTTCAGAGATTGCTCACAAAGCAATGATTTCTTTGTACAACTTATTCAGGGCTTTTTTAACGAAAGATCCTAATGTCCTTTGTAAGGCTTACAAAACATACATCAGGCCTATATTAGAGTACGGATGTGTGGTTTACTACCCGCACAAAAGGAAAAGCATCAAGGCTTTAGAAAGAGTGCAAAACACCTTTACAAGAAAGGTTTTTCTGAGAACAGTCGGATTCAGGTATGACCAGATACCGAATAGTGAAGTGCGCAATGTTAACCTCAATCTTGAGACCTTACATCTTAGAAGGAAAAAATTTGACCTTATAATGCTTTTTAAGTTCATTCACCTCGCGATCAGAGCAACAAACTTTTTATCTATAGGGCAGTCAGATGAGTAGTCGCAGGAGGCCAGGTGACGTCAGGCGGCACTTCTTCGTGAATAGGACCACCTCGGAGTTCAATAGACTGGTTCGTTTGGGAGTAAACACCACCAAACTTAGTTCCTTCAAAACCGCTTTAGACAAGTATCTTGATACTTAGTTCCTCATTTTTTTATTTCACTTTTTTTGTGTTGCAGCTTTTGTTCTTTCTACTGTTGTCACTTGTTAATTGAGGATTCCATTTTTTTTCTTTTATATACATATTCTTTACCACACAGGGCATACTGTGTAATAAACAATTACAATTACAACACTGGTCAGTTAAGAAATAAATAGATATAATGTCAGAATTGACTGTTGACCGAGAGATTTCGTAAATAATAGAGAGATGGGAAATATCGTATTGAACTGCACAATACAATTGGCTTGACGCAGGGTCAACCCTATGTTGCTACAAGTAGCAACGGGGGGGGTCGTATTTTGGTGAGTTTGTAGGGGGGGTCGTACTTGCTTAGGTTGTAAGAAGTGGCATGTGATGAGAGGGGAGCGGCGCGGGAGAAAATTTGCCGTTTCAGCGCGCGTATATACCCCCCCTCCCCGCTCGACGGTAATTTTTTGGGGTAAAAATGGTCGTGAAAGGAGGGGTCGTAGGAAACTTTCCTGAAGGAGGGGGGTCGTAAAAACTTTTCGAAAAGTAGCAACGATAGGCTGACCTGCTTCGAACCCCACAAATATACTTGAAAAAACCCCTCTTCTTTCAATATACATGGTAAATCAAGCGATCAATCAAATGTGTTGGATGATGGTCCAGGGATTTTCAGCCAGCTACCCTCAGCTCACGACAGAGGCGCCGGCCAGGCAGCTGGTGTGGTAACAATTGTTACACGCGACACTCAACCCGGCACAGGAGTAATGGAGAACAGCGGCAAAAACGACTCAGCATCGTACGGCGGCGGGTCGCTTCCTCGTACTACACACTCCCAGACAGATGAGTAAGCGGGGGGAGGGTCCGATGTTTTTCTTCGGGTACAACCAGATCGATACAGCGAAATTCGGCCACTAGGGACCTTAAAAAATAAATAAACCGGGGTGGCCTTTCTACAGACCAACAGTAGGCTCACTAGGTTCGGTTATCATTTGCTGTGCTACGCCTAACCTTAACTGCTACGGGACTCAAGAAGAGTCCTCCTAAGTTGCTGAAAAGATTGAAATACATGAACACCTCCCACACCTCCCCGTCCCCCCCCCCGCACCCTGTCTCCAGGTTTGAGCTCCCAGAAGCAAAATCTGGACTTTAAATCAGGGCAACGTCGGCGAGTCAGTAACTACGTGAAGAAGTGGTTCAGAAGTTCCACACATAGGTAAGCCCGTAAAGACGGGGGCCAGCAAGAGGACAAATTTTTAGGCCTGCAACACATGAGAAAGTCTTGTGGGGAAATAGGGAATTGCTCAAAGAAAAGAAAATAAGAAAGAAGAAAGAGAAATATTAGGGATCAATCAGTGCAAACGGATGTTAGGATTAGTAACGGCCGAAGAAATGGGGCTCAATCGAGAATGACTGAGCCAAATTTAGTGCGTTATTCAGTGAAGGTAGAAAAATGACGTGAAAAGTTTACTGTTCCTAAAATAACCACCGGCCACCCGATCTCCCCGTTTCCCGATTATATTCGCTAATGGAACTAAATTGGTCGTCTGCTGAAAGGATATGGGAGCGCCGGACATACTCCAAAAAAGGAAACCCTCCAACGATGCCATTCTGGCGCGCCCGATAGGGATAAATGGGGTTTCCTAATCCCAAATATTAGTATAGGAGAAGCTTAAGACGGACTGAGCGGGCAGTGAGAAGGGCGAAATCTCAAGGGCCGAGTTGAAACAGCGATCGATGGTCTACGGAGTGAAGCCAACGGCGAAAATGAAACGAGACCGCCTCAGTTCATGTGGGGGACCACCCAAGAACTTAACCAAACATGAGAGCAAAGCGCTTTTGAGATTTTCTCGAAAGCTCCAGTGGATCTTCTGCAACGGCCAACAAGGACAACGGGGTCAACATAAGAGCTACGACAAGTGGAACCGACAACGACACAACGCTGGGGACGTGGTGTCGGCGATCGAGGGCGTGCAGACGGGGACGGGACCTCGAATTGGAGGGTCGACAATAAATAATGGCAGAGGAGGCCGCCGAGGCCACCCGATCGATACCGGCAACGCTGTGCAGACCTCCTCCTATTGACCGCAATGCCATTACAGCAGCAGCACAGCAGCAGTGACAGCAGTAGGGTGGGCAGGTCGCTTCGCGACACGACGGCGAATTATCCCTCTTAATGTCCTACAAACGATGACACTGACCCTGCTCCGCGCTAGGTGGAAATATGGTGGGAAATTTCTCAGAAATTCGAAGAAAATGAAGGAAAATTGGCGCTATCGCAAGATAAGGGGGCATTAAGGTGGCAGAGCGTTTAGAACACCGTCAACCACCTCATTTTTCGTTGGAAATGGAACTAAGCTCCAGGCAGGGAGGAAGAACTCAAGATTCGTGCGCATTGTTTATATTCCCCCAAGGTCCCACCCTGCTGAGCTTAGTCGTAGAGGACGCCCCCTATCTTGTGATAGCCGCCGCGAAAATTAATCGCGAAGTTATTACGCGCCGTGCTTTCGATTTAGCTTAAAATTCTCTAAAATGAAAATTCTAGAAAAATTCTAAAAAAATTTAAAATGAGGCGCATTTGAAACAATGACAAAGACATTTGTCACAAAAGGAAAACCCGTCAAAAATGCGGACCGCTGGCTGGAGGACATCACAAAGCCCCAGTGTCGGCGAGCAAAGGGCGAGCAAAGGGGAAAATAATAACTGGAATGATCTCGCCGACGGCTGATCCCGCCGTACGGACGCGTGTAGTCCAGAGGAGTTATTCTGCCTGACTGCACTCCTATTAAGGTCAAGTTCCAGAAGTACGATCCCATCACACCCGTCACTACAGGCCTCCTCTTAGAGGGTTCAGTAACTCGAAAAAACGCGAACTAAAAATTTGAAACGAATGGATTAGCTCACCTCTATGCCCAGAAAAAGAAAATCTTAAAACTAGTCAGCAATACCGTAGTCAAAATTAAATCCAGACTTCAGGAATGTTCCGAAAATTTCGTGAAAAAAAAAGCAAATATCAGTGGAAGAGAAGAAATTTTCCACCCAAGTACCAAACACTCAAAAAATTGCACAAAAAATCAAAAAAAGCGAAAAAATCATCAAAGCGAGGGTACATACGGTGTTTGTTTGATGATAAACGGTATCCATAGAATGGATGTTGTGAGAGCCTGCTCGCTAATAAAAAAGCCGGTCGATAGTCTATTTGTGAAGAATTTTGAATGATTGTCATGGATATTGCTGTCCGTTGGGAAATCCAATGGCTTTTCGTACACGGAGGAGAAAGTTCACTCAAGAGGTTATCAATAAATCCTACATCGTAGGTGGTTAAAGGCACCGGTCCACTCCACGATCAACTTGGTGTGGCGAGTGCACTCGATAATGAGAATAGAAGTGCGAAGCTCACTACAGGTAAAGAAGAACGCAAAATAACCGAACTACAAATTGGATCCCTGCAACAGCACTAAGCCTCTATGCTAGCGAGAGGGCAGAAATGCGTAAAAAACACATCCTTCAGTTTCAAACGGCCGCGCCGGCACCGTGCCCGGACGAGTTTTTCGAACTGCTGGCTCAGTGCCAGCAACAACGAATTCCATATCATCAATTAATCAGCCGCAACTCACGCAATTCTAAGAAAATTGTGCTGAATTGCAATCCAGTTCTCCTTTTTCACAGAATTTCCCAGCTTCCATTCTGATCTTCATCTTCATCGACTTATCACTGGTAAACTATACTGCCCTCGATTACCTTCTTCTGGTGAATGGACCGACAAGCGTATGACCCACTAAAACGTCGTTCCGAGGCATTTTCCACTGAACCGACGCCTTCCATTCGGCATCGACTACTTCCAAAAGGCAACACGAAGTACCATCGCTAAATGCTGGATTAAGCTTCGTTTAACTGTTCTACGGTTTTCTCATGATTGGTTGAGCTTCATCCTGTCCAGTAATTCAGAAACTGCTCGAGTGAATTCAAGCTTTGCTCAGTGTGCCGTGAGTGACTACAACTTGACTACAACGACAGCAAAGCCCGGCTCAGAAACGAATCAATTCACTCAAGTGGGTATCACAAGGGAGATGATGGGTTAAGACCTTTTTCAGTAGTTCATTACACTTTGCTAAGTCTTAAAGTGTTAGAATGTGCTACACTAGTAAAAAGGTGCACAGGTGTTGGTGGAGGAAAAATGTGTCATGATCGCGACAAAAGACGGGTTATCGGGCCTGAACGCTGTAATCTTCACCTCCTTTGCCAACTCATCGGTGCCTGTGTTGCTCACGTTTCAGTTCGATTCGTCGCCAACTGGTCCAAACTTTCTGGGCCGAACATGTTCTCTCCAGCCCATCTACAGGGGGGGGGGCAATAAAAAAGACATTTTGTCTCCAGACTCAAATGGATTTAATCACACTTTGCTCAGCTCAAAGCGTGTGCTCCCAACTTAGAATTGAAGAGCGCATTTCATTTCATAAGAAAATCTTCATAGTGGCCATCTACGTGGACGGCATCAGGAAAATTTTGCCCCGGAAACATGGTGCTCTGGTCGAGCTCAGTGGGGTTCTCGACTGATCGTGTACCGTTACGACGGGTTCCGAAGGGCGGGTTCCGAGGGGGTTTGCATAGTTAGAGCTAATGTCCCTAGGAAACTATCCCACGTTGAATCGATCCAAGAAATTATGTAAGAGCTTCAGGCTGAAGCAGTTACTGTAGGCCTCCCTGAGCTCGACGACGGTGACAGATGACGTCATATTCTGAAGACGGTGAGGGTAGTGAAGGAGGGCCTGCGTGTACTTATAGAGGGACATTTAGGGAATATTTTGCTGAGGAACTTCCGTCAACGACGGCAACGAAGGTGCGACCTGAGCAAAATGTCTTTTTTTTCTGCCCCCCCCCCCCCATGTATGTTAAGCTGTCCTGGCCAAGGTGTTTTTCAATCCCCACTACCTACATTCTATTCTTGTAGGATGTACCCTTAAAAGTTCAGATAGCCGTGAACGGCACTGAAGCACCAAGTTTTGCAGAGGGAACTAGGTCCAGATGGGACCATAAAAACCGACCATACAACGATGAATCACGTATGTACCTGTCTAAATATTGCACTCGCTTTCCCTATATGATATAATAAAAAATTATTACGAAAAGGTAAAAGAGAATCATAAGAAGAAAAGCAAATAATAGGAGAAAAAGGAAACTACAAATAATGCCACATTCTGCAGGTAACTCTCAGAGAGAGGCGGAACTCGTCATAAAGTGGGAAACGGTTTTTGTTAGAAACAGAACGAGAGGAGAAATGAAGATGCAATTCTCATGGGTTCGTTTCTATCCAATTTGAAACCGTTCAGAAAAGACAAGAAAAAGCTTTGAACGTGAAATTTGGGAAGAGAAATGCAACCAACGGTCGTGAATAATGAAACAGCCTTGGAAAAATGAGTTTTTCCCGGCTGTTTCAGAAACACTGGGTAATTAGTAATGGATCTCAGTCGTTGTTCGTGTTTCAAAGGCCGTCTATAAATTTGCCGGGACAAATGACCTTCGCGCAACCCAACTAACACATTTTATCATTGTAACTGCGACCGCGTTCGTGGAGAGGTCATTGCGGCTGAGGGGTGTTGAGAATTTGTCCCTGAACTGTTCATAGCACAACTGGGTACATCCCAACCCATGGAAGGGATAGAAGGTAGACCAAACTAGTGGTTTTGGGTGGTTTGTCCAGTCGCAGAAGGTTGCTACTGCAAAGCATTTCGACCAGAAGGGAAGGGGACCTTCTCCGGCTTGAATAGGACTTGACTCATGAAGCGTGAAATAGCTAAGAGGAGGACTTGACGGCGCACTTGTCATCCATCCGACCACATGCAATGAAGAGGCGAAAAAATGATGACACGCCCGTTTCCTTTACAAGGGCGGAACGACTAGCGCTTGTCTTTAGCATCCACGGGTGCCCAACGGGTGTGGCTGTGAAAAATATCACTTAGGTGTGGTTGTTAAAAATGAAATTGAAAGGGCGAGATGGGACGATCTAAGAGAACCCAGATCTAAGAGAGCACCCAGAGGAAGGAAACATTCATAACCACTACAAACAGCGGGCCTCCTTTCTCTTGGTGTTGAACGAGCTTACATGACGTCGATAAAAGTAAAAAAGTAAAAAGTAGTCGATAAAACTGGAAGCCCAGAGACAGAAAAAATATAGGGGACGAGAGATCACGGTGGTCAGACGAGACGCAGACATCAACGGGTGTGCAAGGGAGTGCGTGTATAGATGAGTTGGACTTGAAGGCGCCCTCTGAATAGAGCCAGATTCACTAAGATGATATATCACTCCTTGAACTCTTCATCAAGGGGAGGAAGGGAAGTATTTAAATGAGTGGGTAAGCTAAAAAAAAAGGTCAAAAAACTGTAGATATGAAATGTTTTGGTAGGAATGAGGAAAGTAGCCAAAACCTTTGCTTCTCTTTTTGCAAATAAAAACCTAAGAAGCCGCGATTTCTGCCAGGTGGAAAGCATTGAATACATGAAACTATCAAGCGGAAACCGGCTGCCAGTTGCATATAACTGGAAGTGAAAGCGGCCAAAGAGCGGCGAGAGATTGCAACTGGAAAGAGATGAGCGCGCGCGTGGAATGTTCATCGAGGGGAAATAAATGACGAGAAGGATTAAACGCCGACTAAGTCCTTGTAAATTACAAATGCGCTTCCATAGAAGAATATTCTCTTTTATGTATTCATCACACTCTGGAAATACCCTTGAAAAATAGAGAATGAAGATAATTACGAATAACCTAAGATAATGAAGAAATAAACGTGACTATCAAATAATGAGTTATACTATCAAAACAAGTAAATAAAATCATGTTCACACCGCATTCTTGTCTATATGATTTTATTTACTTGTTTTGATAGTATAACTCATTATTTGATAGTCACGTTTATTTCTTCATTATCTTAGGTTATTCGTAATTATCTTCATTCTCTATTTTTCAAGGGTATTTCCAGAGTGTGATGAATACATGAAAGAGAATATTCTTCTATGGAAGAGATGATTTTTGAGATATAAAAACAAGTAAATAAAATCATGGATTTATTTCATTTCATTTGTTGTGTACATATATTACCGAAATCTTTCTTCTTCGACCTTTTCAGGCTTTAATTCCTTCCATGTACGACATTTGATGTCAGCATTCTATAGAGGGATAAGTTAAGGGAGTGCCATAATTTATGGATGCATCTAATTTTTCTGAGATTCAGGTTAGGAATTCGAGGGTGTGGCGCATTCTCAAAATTCGTTTATGTCCTGTTTTTCGAAGTGCTAGAGTTCCATTTACTTTGGATAAGTCTTCATGAAACGCCGCCTTCAAAAATTACACCCCTATTCCCATTGCTAGTACATAATTCATCGGAGACGGCTTTCTTGTGCTAAAGGACGACGAAGGCCGAGGAGGAGGCACAGATGGTGCCCAAATGCCGTGCAAGCGAATTTATATGGCACCACTGAAAGGGCTGCTGTGGTTTCGGCAAGCCACTGACCGCACTTATCCAGCACTCAGAGAATAAGTGTGAAAATACTATAACAAAATGATTGTAATGATAGGAAATAGTGAAGACCTGAGTAGTGGAGAAAAGAACTAAAAGTATTACTTCGGCTTTTCCCAAGTGCTTCAAAGATTGGCAGAAGTGGAGCCAGCTGTGATATCCTCAGTGTAATAATATGGGCCGTAAATGCTGAGGCAGTGAGAAGAAACTAGCGCGAATTTTCTCTAAACGCCTCCATTTATACAAAAATAGAACATTGCTAATGAAAGGGATTCACGGAAAATGGCCTTTTTTCGAGCACCGAAGGAAGCTGAGAGCAGCTCTTTGTGTATTCGGCAAGCAGATTGTCAAGGCAGCCAAGAGGAAGCAGAAGTCTTTCGGAAAGCCCAAATGGAATTTCTTTACTTGAGAAATGCCATCCCGAATAAGCTGAGGGTTCAAATCTTGCAATTCCGGAAGTGACCCCTTTTTTAGTTTAGGTTGCCGGGGCAGGTAAACATGTATAGGGGGACATAGAGGACTAATCAAATGAAGGCTTCTCTCTCCACACTTGATACTGAAGCAAACCCTTTGCCAAACTCAATGCAGATGCTTCCAGTAGGGAATTGAAGAGCACATTCCCAGTACGGATTGATGAACACAGAGTCTGAGTCTATCAAATATACCTATGGTAACCTTCTGAGGGGGAGAAATCACAAGAATTTGATACGGGAAGGTGGTGCAAGGTTTCGAGCTGAACAAGCTCGTTGGCGGATCACATACCATTACTACATTTTGTATAACACAAAGAGGCACCAAAATTTTATTTCAAAAGAATTCCAAAAGTTCACGAAAATTTCTTAATTATTCGAAAGAATTCCAAAATTCCAAAAGCCAAAAAGCAAGTGGGAAAGAATTTCTTTGAAATCCTACGCGATATTTCGGTGTATGACCTTCGTCAGGCATGTGTTTGCGCACATTATGTACAAGAAAGCGTGCTTCACGAGAGCGCCCCGTTTGTATACGAATAAACATTAACATTAAAACATAAAAATGTTCGCAAATAAAATGTGTATTATATATTGTCTTGTTTTATTTTTGAATTCTTATTTACTTTGTTCTTAATTCCTACTCCACGGCTCCCAATAAGGGAGCTTATATGCCTTTTTATGCTACCTGACAAAGGTGTGGTACACCGAACTAACGCGAGAAAATTCAAAGAATTCAACTTGCTTTTTTGTGTTTTGGAATTTTGGGATTCTTTCGAATACTTAAGAAAATTTTGTGAACTTTTGGAATTCTTTTGAAATAAAATTTTGAAGAACAGGACAGCACAATTCTAAGACATTACTACACTGTTTGAAATGCTGGTCAACAGGGGTTTCACATAGCCAGCTAACCAAATTCCTAAAATAAGTCCATCACTGAGCAGACGTGAAGAAAGCAGGTAGCAAGCTTCGGTTGAATGCAACTACATAGGCACTTCGAAGACAGGAGGGCAGTCCCCTGATCCTTTATTTCTCCACATGCCAAAACGGGATAACTTGAAACTGACGCCGGAAACCGGAAACCGCCGTAATTTATTTATTGTTGATTATGTCTATTGAAGTGGCGCTCTTGGTTGCCCCATAAAACCAAGAATGTCTACATTAGTCAAATTCGTATGATTTTGAAGCGGATGATGCGATCTGATGCCGCATGCGTTGTTGATGAATTTGCTGTTCTGGCATTGCTCTCGCCTCGAAAAAAAAAACAGTAAAAACATTATGTAATATTTGGAAATCGCAGTACAAAACCAGTAGCCCACCGAATTGCTGAGTTGTGCCAATGTCATACAGAAGAATTGCGCACCCAAAAATACCCGTAATAAAAATTATTAAATATAAAGAAAGAAGAGACAGGCGTAATAAATGAAATTCTATCAGCATCACGTTCACCGAATCGCATTAGTTCCTTGATGTTGTTCCTGATCAAGTTTGACTACGGGGACACTAATGTGAGGTGTGTCAACAGTGATTAACAAGACGGGCGCAGGAAAATATGGATTACGATGCTACAAAATAGTGCAACCATAAATAGTGAAGAAAAATAAAAGTGCTGCACATAAATATAACCAGACATAGTGATTTAACGCTTCGCTACAAAATAGTAGAACAATCAATAGAAGGGTCAATAAAAGTAAAATAAAAAAGGAACGAATAAACGCCCATGTACTTCTCAGTGCTAAAAAATTCAAAATAGCAGGTTCCCAAAAACGAGACGAAGCAAAGATGAATGTATCAGTACAGCGTTCACAATAGTGTTTCCGCTGTTTACCTGGCTTCAATGTGTTTTGGAATGATAAGGGGAGGAAATCATCGCAATCTAAATGCTAGCTGTTTCATAGGGAAGTTTATTATTTGGAAAGAGTCGAATCTCGTTTGAATTACACCGACGTCAAAAGCCCTGTCCCCATCTGGTCGTCACGATGCAAAGCGTCTTGACAGGTGGCAACTTTGGATCGTATTGGCCGCTTCCCACAACTCTTGCTTTCCATACCCATGCCCTCCATGATTTTAAGGCTGATGCTCAGAACTTTGCCGAATAATGAATGAAGTCGTACCAGCCAACCGAGGGCTCAACTGGCCGCGACGCGCCGCAAGACGCTAGCGAATCGCGCGATCGCAAAGTCTGCACATGTGCGGTCCTAAAACGCAGTTGAATGCTGCCCAAGAAGTCTGATCAACTCTGATAGCTTTATCCTCCTTAGTAGTGCTATTCTACCATAAACTCAGCTAGATTTCAAGGCAGTTGGGTGCTTGCCACGGACTAGGCCATATGAAAAAAAGCTTCTCTAAACCTCTGCAGTTCCGTCAGGTTACTTTAGCTAGAGATTTTCAAGGCCTTTGCAACCAGAATAAAAAGAAATCTTGAGACAGCGCAGGCGTAAAGTCTGTACTCACTTCATTATCTCACTGCAGTTATGCGTTGCGTAGCATAAAGCTGGGGCCGTGAGACATATTGACTTTGGGGCTATTCTGAGCGATGAGAAACTGTCCATTATTAATGAACAAACCGACTATTCTGTTCAATGGGCCATTTCGAAATCGGCAGCTGCTCAAACGATTGCCAAGCACATTACTCATAAATATACATAAAAATTACATCATCAATGAATTCAAGGAAGAACGCAGGAAAAAAATCGAAAGATATAGGTAGCCAAGAGTGAAGGCTATGCGTTGAACTCGTACCAGCGTCGTGCATTCGTAATGATATAAGAGACTGAAAACCAGGGCGCTATAAAACAATACTGAAGAATTTGAGTTCCATTTTGCCACGCTGAAGCTTTTTGGAGAGAACTATTTAAATTAGGATCCATCCGCATATTTCGTTAAAAGATTGGGAAGTGGCTTGACGGCGATCCATATTACTAACAAGTACTAGTTTATACCAACCAACTGGTTTCCCACCAGTTCTTTCATTGGAGACATCGAGTGCACGTACACTCGCCATTTAATTATTGTACCAATTTTCCCAGAGACTTTATGCATGTGTTCTTCAAGCACCAAAAGAAAAAAAAAGCATAAAGGAAAATTCGAAGGCACAGTGAAACAGCGAGCTAAATTAAGTTCAAAAGTTGATCAAGCCCCTCAGGGTCACGCCACGCATACGCCCGTTTTGACGCAACATCGTAACAGGCGATTGAATGGCTCCTTCCTTGCATACACAAGGCGAGCCCCCTAAACCTGAGAGGTACGTTTTCAATATCGATGTCTGCTGGGCAAGCGAAGCGCCATCCAATCACCGGTCCGATTGTGCTCAGACGTCATATGCGTGGCGTAACCCGAAGGTATTTATCAACTTTCAACATATTTTATTTTGTTCTTTCACTTTTTTCAGATTACATCTTTATCTTTTTTGTGTTTCATTCTTCATGCTTCATCCCGAAACCCTGCCAAGCAAGACAATCAACCAGCACATAAGGGATGAAGCAACTGAAGAAAAAAGTATTCGTCGCTGATCAATCATCTTTTGAGATGCGCCACGTATTTGACTTCCATTCATAATCGATGTAAATATAAATGAAATTAGCCCTATACATACTGAATTTCCGGACAGCCCATGACAAGTCAGTGTTTTTCTCCCTCCTAGAAGTCTTACCCATTTATGACCCAAAGAAAGGCATGGCTGCAGACCGGTGAAAGAGCCAACCGCGGACCGTGCGCGCAGTCAGCTAGCGCAGACTCGTCCACGCTTCAAGTCCTATGGATCAGAACCATCCAACCTGATTCCAAAAGAAGGAAAAATGGATGAAATAACTGGAAAACGAGGTAGGTAAACGAGCACACAGTACTGATGGATTGATGCCAAAGCTTGTGAAGGGAACGTGACCAAATCAGTTAAGTGTAAAGCAGTCTGCACGGAATCGTTGTTGTAATTTCGTCTTGGAAGAAAGATAGATGAAGGAACACGTGCGAGATGGTCTGTGAAAAACGATCGAACAGATGTCCCGCTAACCACCGCTCAAAACACGATCTGAGAAACAGCTACCGCTGGTCACACGTGTGCTAACACATCGCCTCTTTTAAATTTGCCGTTGGAGGTAAAAAAAAACGCTAAAATTTTTGATACCAGCGAGTTGTCTCGGGCGAATAAGCTTTCCCGCCAAGAAGGCCAGCCATCCTAGAAGGCCCATAGGGCAGGTGTGGCAGGGCCGCATAGATGATGGTCAGAAAGCTCATGCATTGCGCTACTGGTCTTGCCGTAATTCGTCCCTGATTCTGTGCCATTCCTTACCTCTTCATACCGTAACAAAAAGGCCCATTCTGGTGAAATTCAACCCCACGCCTTCAGCGCTACTGACGGACCTCAAGTCCCACGAAAACGTGCCACCCGCTCCACGCAAGGTCTCCCAAACACGAGTTTTGCGACAGGCGTATTCCTTGTGGTACGCTAATTGCCCGCTGATTTGAGACAGGGTCAAGCGAACCGTCGAGGAAAATTTGGAAATACGACCCCCCCTCCCTCCCCCAGAGGCCGAAGTCCATGAAACGACCCTTTTCAAAAACAGAGCTATGAAAAGGTTGTTTAATTCTCACCCAAAATGTTCAAAAGAGCCCTGCAACCCCACCGTCCACCAAAAAATTCTTATAAGAACTACAAAAGTGAAAAAAGTCAAAGAATGATCATTAATGATGAGTCCTACCAAACGAGCAAACGAGAAAAGGAGCAAAAAACGACAAACTAGTCACTAAAAATGGCATACTATGACAACATCTCTTCTTTATTTATTTCCTCCACAAGACTTACCAAATTCTAGTACTACACAGATTATGGTTCTCAATTTACACGTCCCCTTTCAGTTGAAAAAGCCTTGTAACCGCCTTCCAGCTGTGTGTTGACTGATCTTTGGCGTTGACCGTGGAGCAGCTTATTTACTATTGAAATTTGAACAAATATTCAAATGATTATAACTTTCTTCAAAGTGACGAATTTTCAATCTGAAAGCAGATTTGGGAGTTTTGCGAAGAGCTTCTTTCTAATCAGTATTGAAATTACAAAAAGTTATAAGAAATAACAAATTTAGATCAATTAACGAGGAAAATTCGAGATGAGCACGAGTTTTTACACTTTCCGAAGCAATAACTTGCTTCATTTTCGTCAAATTCGAAAAGTTAATATGGCATACAAAACTAGAAGATTTTCTCTATCAAACGGTCGCTAAAGCAGCTTCATACGTCCAGTACTAAAAAAATGGCCACGTTGAGGATTTTTGCAAAATTAACGAGGAAAATTTGCGATGAGTGCGAGTTTTTACGCTTTCCAAAGCCATAACTCCGTTCAAACTCATCCATTCTGGAAAGCTAATATATCTTCATAAACTAGAAGATTTGCTCTATTTAAAGGTTGTTAGAGCTGCTAAATACGTTCAGTATTAAAGAAATGGCCACGTTGAGGATTTCTGCCCGAGTACCGCCGAAAGGTACTTTTTTGCTGCATTGGCCCTATTTCAACGGCTATAGCTCCTTTCAGAGGCGATTACATACTAAAGTAGGGGCAGATTCGAAATGCTCCTGCTTCTCTCTTCCAAGAAGTGTAAAATAGTTTAGTGTATCTCAACTTTAAGGGTTACGTGCTTAAGAATTTGACGCTGAAGACTGTGTTTCTTTTTGAATGGTGTACTCCTAACTGTAATTTCACACGGATCCTTTCAGAATCCTCTTAGTTTTTCCTGAATTGAGGTTCTTTCTTCAGAGAGCCGTAGTTGAAGTGCGCGCAACCAATTAAGCCCACTCTGGGATGCGCCATGTGCTTCACATCCCTTTAGATTCGAGGACTCACTTGAAAGATAAAATATCCTTGGAAAAAGTGCGAATTATTTCGAATTGTTTAACTTGTATGGTGACAAAACCAGGATCATCACCGTCAGAGGACAAGTAACTAAGAATTGCTAAGCGGACATCTCTGAATCACGAATGTGGGCAGAATGACATTGTTATTGGAAATCCTCTGGCCTGGCATCGACCCCGATGGTGATGATCCTACCGCGTCAATCCGGCCCGATCTCTTCCTCCCAGCGGGCCAATACGACCCCCCCCCCTGTGACATGTCGAGGATTCCTCAACGCACGCTTGACCCTGGTGGAACGATGCATGAACGAAGCTTCGCAACCCACACCATGAATTTCGCTATTCGTACTGTCGGTGCGGTCGGTGCCGACGGCGCCGACATGTACGACGTCGCTCGTCCGCGGAACAACTGAAAAGTATTCATCAAGACATAAAAGAATAAGTATGAACAGAAAACACACTAATAAAAGGAAGACTGCGCAAAAAATATCGAAAAAGACAAGAAGTACACCAAAACCAAGATTATCGATCGGAGCGCGCCATCTGCGCCCAACGTACGCGTCATGCGCCAGAGCGCGTATTGACGCTCTTCGCACTGTCGGTGCGGTCGGCGCCGTCGGCACCGACGCACCGACCGCACCGGCGCGAAGTATGAAAGCAGCCTAAAAAGGCCTTCACTGAAGCGGAGACCGCTAGCAATGCGACACGCCAACGCAAATCCTGACCCTACGTGATCTCATGAGCCTTTGCATCAACTCTGATTAGCTTGGCTGATGTTGATATTATCACTGCGGGTGCTGACGGCGCAGATGCTGTGCAACATAGTCCTCATACTGCCGACGAAAGGCTTCTTCGTACTAATTGTGATCACGGAATGGATCAGTTCGATTAGCGCAGCGGAAAGTGCGACTGCTCGGTGAGCCTCTTGCGATCCGCAGCCCAGTCAATTTTTTTCTTGTCAACAGTCCTCATCCCCTAGTGGTGAGTAAGGTAGGCATGAAAATGAACTTGCGCCTCACTGCGATCAAGACAGGACATGGACCACATAGGTACGACAGGAACTGGGTCACCAGACGCAGAATCCTCTTCACTTGCTGGCTCGAACTCCCCGAAGATAAGGTGCGCGACGCCACCTGCGGCAAAATTATCGTTGCGCGACCGCAATCCTCATGTCCTGACTCATGTAGCGCCCTTTGAAAAGTCTATTCCCTCAATTCAATAACAAATTGAAACCAGCGGGCACGATAATGGGTGGGTGTGGCAAATCATGGCCTTAAAGGCAGCGATTACGGTTAAGTCAAGAAGTGTTTAGGGTGGAACATTGTGGCAGCTGCGATGTACGCTACTAGCGACAAAAACAAAGTAGAAAAGCCCGAGAACGCAAAACGGAACGCGCTTTTTTGTTCTTGATTTTCATGAATATGAACAGGTAACAGCAAGAAAGCCGACGTATGAACGAGCTCACCGCGCGTTTGGTGGTATCACGCCAAAGCACGCTCCGATCGAGTTGCCCCAGTTGCGTCGCTGTTGGCCACGCAGCTCGTCCAAATCAAAAGAACTAGTGGGCGGATCGCTTTTGGGGGCGGAGCGCTTTCGAAAGTCCTGCTCAGCAACCAGCGCACCTTTCGTTGTGAAAGCGCCACACCTCGCTTCCCTGGCAACCAAGTAACTGATTCGTGTGGTGCACATGCTTCCCGATGCGCTCCCTCTTTATCGTAACCTTTGAAGGCAGCAGAGCGCGATCGAATTGGTGTGTTATTACGCTTGCAAAAGACGTGGAGATGTAAAATGTTAGATCAGTAGTGAAGAAAGGAAGAACTCGTTCAAAAAGGATGAATCATGCAAGTAATGTCGCCTTGTCGCCAGTAGCTGGGCAAAATCAAAATCGCACTGATTCAGGTGAGGGCCAAGGATGTTGGGCGGAGTCCAATGCTGCATACTGCCTCTAAACGCTTACCTTTTGAAGGAATCTTGCGCGGAAAATTCTTGCACTCTTTCCTAACATGAATATGTCAGTTGTGATCACTGGAAATAGCACACAAAGTTTCACGCATGAAGATTCGGTTTCTGAAGAGAAACAAACGTACAAAAACTACACGTTATGGACCATCGAAGGACCAGGAGGCAGAGCCAGGCGAGGCATGGAAAGAAGACGGCGTTTGGCCGGCTACGTACCAGGCGACGCAATGAGAGAAGGGCGACGGACTTTTGGTGCGTCCGGGTTGCACGCGGCGAATCGCGCGACGGACTGCGCGGCGATCCGGACGAGGCAAGTCTTCGCGGACTCCCTGCAGTGGAATCCAACACGTCAGAACGTGTGCAGATCGCGGATAGAAATCCACAAGGTTCTGCTTTGAAAGAAAGTTCCACTCGCGGAGATCGGTGAAATGCAGCATTGTCAGTGAGAAGATTACAGGGAAAGGAGATTAAAGAGAGAAACTTCATAGAGATATCATTATTATCATAGTATAAATATGAATAAGAAAACTAAACACTAAATATGGAGTCATTTCTTTATCTTATCTTTATTAGTATCTTTGCTAATCGCGGCGCTCCTGTCCTTGGGGAACTTTCAAAACAGGCCAATGGAAGGTGACACTAGAGCTAAGCTCATTGAGAAGGGAAATACAGCTCGGGAAAACAGAAATAAATTGCTCACATCCTCCACGAGAAAATTCCTCTCAGGTTTAGTTCCGAATAACGCAATAAATTGTTGAATCTCTCCGCTCATGGGATTCCCCCCCCCCCCTTAACAACAAGCGCCAGCAACCTAAGCGCCCTCACTGCTATAACAGCCTTTTACTATTCCTTTTCTTCTCTTCCTCCTCTGGCTTTGAATATCCACGCGTTGGAATGTAATTCGAATTGCAGAACCTTGTGGATTCTATCCGCGATCTGCACACGTTCTGACGTGTTGGATTCCACCGCAGAAGCCCGCGAAGACTTGCCTCGTCCGGATCGCCGCGCAGCCCGCCGCGCGATTCGCCGCGTGCAACCCCGGACGCACCAAAAGTCCCGCACCCCATGAGATGAGAAAGAATCGGGTTAAAGCGCGCGATTTCGGAGAGTGGAGACAAATCGATCGATGGAATAGGATGGAGTAGAAGTGTAAGATGTGAATGCAACGAAGCAGAAGGCCAGAAAGAGCTTCTAGTGAATGCACTCCAAGAACCAAGTTTGAGCATCCCCGTCGCCAGCATTCGTGAAAGACGTCCGTGGGCAATTCGAACGCGTAGCAGCCTTTTCGAGTTTTCGAATTTCTAATCAAAACGAAAGCAATACTTCAGTTCTTTTCACTATTATCGTGGATAATGAGTCTCAAGCCAGTGATTTATGGCTGAAATAGAATCATGATTTTTCCGCGCAAGATTCCTTTAATCTTTTGACATTCGTATAGCATCACTTCTTCTTTGGCGCAACTCCCCTGCCATTTTTTCGCTCGGGAAAACTGCTAAATTTCCGACGAGAAATCCTGGACTTTGCCTTTGAACAACTGTATTGCTATAATAAAAAAATTGCTTGAAGAAAATCAATATTTAAAACAGGCCGATGGTAGGTGACACTAGTGCAAAGCCAAGGAGAGAAGAAATGCCTGAGAGAATAAATACATCCTTTCCCAGAATCCCTCCGCTCCCAAAGGCTCAGTCCAAAGTACTATAAGCGGCTTCACTCCCTTAAATCTCATTTCTCATCCCCTTCTGTCCCCCCCCCTCCAACGACATGAACATCTGGGTAGTATTTACATGGTAACGGTAAGCAATAGTAAATATGCTTGAGATGTGAAAAGGGAAATGAGCTGTTCGGGCAGTCGAGGGTGATGGTTTTCTGAGAAATGTCGCACTGGAGGCGAGATAATTGGGTCGCCTCTCAGTTCCGCTTTCAATCTAAATTGACTGGCAGTGGGTTGCTCTTGCTGTAACATTGCCGCATTTATTTTTTGAAGGATTTTGTTTCAAAATATCAGCTCCTGAGGTGAACTCGTCCAAAACTCCCAATTGTGACCACAGAATCGTCCGAAACTAATAACTAACAGACAGAATTAGGGTCACATTCTGCGGATTTGGCTACTTTTGGTTTTTTCTCCAATGCCGCCCTGCTGGCTACCTCCACATCCATTTTTGCTCGACAAAGAACTGTGTCTGATACCTTCAAAATTGTTCGTCAGAGAAAAGGTAGGTGGTGTTTGTAATTATTCATACTGCCAATAAACGTGGGACGCTGAACAAATATGAAGTCAACGTTGTTAGAATGGGTTACTTACCTCGAACGTACGTACCAGTGACGATAAAAGGGGTAGAAATGGTTGGACACTTGCGTGCCAATTGAAGAGGGAGCGTTTGAAAAGGGGACGAGCAAAAACCGATAATAGTGGTAGATTTAGTGATAATGATTCTGACGGCATAGGAAAAACCGCGCGCGTGCTTACGATTGCATGGATTTGTTACAGATACGATTTGACCTCTTTCCGGGAAAGTAGCGCAGGGACCAATTGCGGACAACTCCCACCACGAAATTGCTGGGGACGACTGTCCCAAGGTAGCCCATGGGCGTTTCAGCACATATTAGCGCTTATTCTAGCTACGAAAAATCCACTTTTGTGAACCGTTTGCTAGCTTGTGGCAAACTACTTGACGACATCGTGATTCGCATATGAGTCACGGTGTCAACGTTCGATAAAGTCGCCTCGTCCACACGGAGGTGCTACGGTCACGGTATTAAAGTTACCCAGTGTCCCGTGACCCTACCCTTCCAAACAAATGATTGCACTACGCACCATACTTCATGAATATCAAATATTGAGGGAAGCTGCATCATGATTGAACAAAAAAACGAAATCAAGAAACTAATTTATAATACTTTCAGGTTTCACCACACTCCTCTGCGCTCTTATAACCTCTCAAACAAAACTCATGATTTGCACGGTTAACAGTGACTAATGACTCATTGTTGGCGGCGTGAAATCGTTCAACTGTTTCTTGGCGTGTCGTCACCTAAAAATCTGCCGGCGTCATTTTCCCCGTTTAGATTACAAAATCCACGCGTACAACATGTTCTGACTGCAGAAATCATGTTGCATCTTGTTCCCAGTTCTTGAACACGCCACTTAGCACGTAAGCACACCTGTCCACACAGCTCATACAGATCTTTTAGCTCCTCCTTCGCGTCCACCAATTGTCCACAAGATCGGAATTGTGGGAGACTACACTCAGCGTGTGTTGTTGCATGTGCCATGCCTTCAACATTTTTAGAGGAAACATAGTTCGGTCATCTGAGCTCTAGAAATCCTGGTCTTTTATTCAACCTCACTGCTCAGCTCGTTTTCCAATGAAACCCATACGGACATTCCCTTGTTTGGCTGTTCTGGTGTATCCTGGTTTCACTATTATCTCTACTTCTTAGGTTCAAAGGACGTGGCGATGTCAAATGTTAGATCAGTAGTGAAAAAAGGGAAGAAATCCTTGACAAGAATGAAAGTAAAGTCGCCTTTCCCAGTAATGGCGAATCTAAATAGCATTGATTTAGGGGTGGAGCCAATGCTGTATCCTGGGCCTTAGCGCTTCGGCCTTCTCAAATTCGACGGTTGTATATCATGCCTCATGCATTTTTCTTTATCCGGAAAGCTAAATTTCGACCAAGGGAAAGCCTGGACTTTGTCGTTTGAACAATTGTATCATACTATTATATAAACCAGAGTTTGTTTGTCTGACCGCTCCCCAAAAATTCGCAAGTGTCCCCCACATGTTTATAATTCTTCCTTCAAAAATCACCTAGGGAGGGCGGGTCAAGTTTGGAATGGGTAGAGTATGAGTCGCTCTTTAAGGGAAATATATTGGCCATGCTGAACTCCGCCTCCAGTGGGCGGGGCGTGCGTCGACAATAAGTGGACTCGCAAAAAATTCGTTCAATTCGCTTCAAAAAGATAATCGATATTACACGGGAAGATGAGGGCTGATAAATGCATGATCACCCCTATCATCCCTGATATATACAATGCGCTATGTCTTCTGTTGTGTGTCACCGGGTCTTGTCTTGGTACGAAAACCCTAGCTCCCAGGAGATCCAGCGTGGAGCAGACCGCGGTCAAGGTGGATGGGTGGGCGCAGATCTCGAGAAGTACAAAACACACATCAGCTAAGCAGAGCCCCGCCCACAGTGGGCGTGGCGTGCATCGAAATGAACTGTACTGACGACCAAGGTTTCAATTTCAGTGATAAAACGACCTCGAAACTAGGCCAAAAAGTGGGTAAAGGTGTGCATTGGTAAGTCACACCGAAATAGGGAGCCCCACCCACGGTGGGCGGGGCGTTCTCCAAAAGCAGTGCTTTATGAAAAAATTCATAACTCGGTTTGGAGTGAGTCTATAGTTCAAAGAGAAAGTCACTGTAGGGGAGCAATGTCTAAGGTGTTCCAGTATGCCTGACGTTGGCGGAGGCGTCGCCCACAATGGGCGGAGCGCGCTCTGAAGTGTACAGCGTTTTCTACAAGTCCTCATAATTCGGGCGGAGAAGTCTTAGGGAGCCGGAAAAAGGTGGATAGAGGTGGGTGGAGGAGTGGAGGTCAACTGTCGGCGGGGCGGGGCATGATCCAAAGTGGGCGGAGTTTGCGACGGAAATTCATAACTCGGTTCCAAGAAGTCCTGGAGACCGGGAAAAAAGGTGGATAGAGGTGGAAGAGGAGTGGAGGTCAATGTCGTCGTTGGTGGGACGGGCATGACCAAAGTAGGCAGAGTTTGCCACGAAAATTCATAGTCGGTTCCAAGAAGTCCCAGAGACCGGGAAAGATGCTTGATTGCGTTTGTCAACGGAATGGAGGTTAACTGCTATTGGTGGGAGGGGTGTGCATCAAAGGGGGCGGAGTTTGCCAAAACTTTGTAACTCAGCTCCAAGAAGTCCTGGAGACCGGGAAAAAAGTGCATAGAGGTGGGTGCAGGAGTGGAGCCCAACTGCCATTGATGGGCGGGGCAGGTCCAGAGGGGGCGGAGTTATCCTTGAGACTTCTAAACTCGGCTCCAAGAAGTCTTGAGGACCGAGAAAATAGTGGATTGAGTCCGTCAACGGAAGGCAGATCAACTACTAGAGGTGGGTGGAGCATGCGTCGAAGTAGGCGGAGTTTGTCACGTGACATTACAGGTGGGTTCAAACGGAGCCCAGAGGCTGGGAAAAGTGGATAAAGTTTGACGAAGGAATGGGGTCAAATGCTATTGGTGGACTCCACCGAGGATTTGCGGAGTTTCCCACGGTGGGCTATAAAATATCAATGGCCCTATTGCAAACCAATGCAGTCCCGTGTGATGCACGCGAATGCGTGCGCAGCTAAACTGGTAGTGTATAAAAAATAAAATTTGAAGAAAATTAATATTCAAAACATGGACGGATAGAGGCAACTAGTGCAAGCCCTAGGAGAGAGAAGCCTCAGAGAATAGAATAAATCCTTTCGCAGAATCCCTTCCGCTCCAAAAGCTCATGTCCAAAAGTTCATCCAACGCGCTCGCTCATCTAATTGCGCATTACTCATTTCCGTCCGCCCCCCCAAGCGTATAGCACACCTATTCGATCCCGTACTCTGCCTTCAAAGATTACGATAAAGAGGGAGCGCATCGGGGAAGCATGTGCACCACACGAATCAGTTACTTGGCTGCCAGGGAAGCGAGGTGTGGCGCTTTCACGACGAAAGGTGCGCTGGTTGCTGAGCAGGACTTCGAAAGCACTCCGCCCCAAAAGCGATCCGCCCACTAGTTTACTTGGTGATTTGGACGAGCTGCGTTGCCAGCAGCGGCACAACTGGAGCAACTCGATTGGAGCGTGGTTTGGCATGGTGCCACCAAACGCGCGTGAACTCGTTCATACGTCCGCTTTCTGAGCTGTTACCTGTTCATGAGTGAAAATCAACGGCCAAAAAAGGGGTCCCGTTTTGCGTTTTCCGGGCTTTTCTGCTTTTTTTTCGCTACTGGCGTACCATTGAGCACCACCACGTCACCCTAACACTTTCTTGAACTTGGCGTAATCGCTGCCTTTAAGAATCTAAACGGAAAAGTGTTGAATATGAAGCAAGAACGTTCAAACTGCGGAAGCGTGCCTTTTCCGAAATGTAACGTCTCTAAAGATGCACGTAAGCACTTTTTGAATACTCTTTCTACGTTTGGTTACTTCTTATTGTTGAGCTTGAGATTGAAGCAGAAGTGATAGATGGACCATTAAAGAAGAGAAAGAAAAAAGAAATTAAAAAGGAACAGAAACCAACGAAAACCTCCAAAATATGGACCATCTTTTTCAGCGGTGGACGAGACCAGACGGGCACAAATGGACAGTGGACGTCAAGGCGAGAGAAAGGAACGAGAGAGCATAGAAGATGATCGAGGCACAATCACCGAGTAGTGAATGGAGTACTTAGAAAACGTGGCGATTTTCAAGTACTGTTCGGCAACCAGCACACCTTTCTTCGTGAAACCGCTACATATCGCTTCCTTGGCAGCCAAACTACCGTTCGTGTAGCGCATATAAATACTTTCCTAATGCGCTCTCTCCTTATCGTGATCGCTTCCTTTAGCATTGATGGAGCCGTCTTTTTATTACTATTTCAGACCTTTTGTGATGTTTCTTGCAGTCCAATTGTTGATCAAGCAATCGATAAGAAA